>JABXWE010019981.1:0-45833 GCA_014611495.1 Limonius californicus | reverse complement strand
CTAGCAGATGGTCGATTTCCTCTTCAGGTACTGTGTCCCATGCAAGTCGTGCTGTAAAGCTTGCAGCGTCTGCGGAGGATGCAGCAAGTTGCTCAGTCCCCATAATGTCTCAAACATGCTCGATGGGCGAAAGATCGGGGTGGCCATGGCAAGAGATTGACATTATCCTCTGCAAATCGGTCCAAAGAACGTCTTGCAATATGTGGACGGGCATTATCCTGCTGGAAAAGTGGGTCTTCCAACTACTGAAGAAATGGAAGAATATGGGGTTCTACCACCTCATCCACATATCACTGGGCGTTCATATTGCCTCGGATGAATAACAAACAGGACCTACTCCCATAAGTTATAGCACCCCATACCATAATCCCCACAGTTTGGTGCACATGCCATGCAACAGCAAATTCCGGATTGCGACGTTCCCCACGTGTTCGTCTGACCCTCATACGGCTATCATGCATCCCCAAACAGAATCGGGATTCGTCACTTATCACCACCCTATGCCATTCTAGGTTCCAGTGCAGTCGCAACCTACACCACTCCAAACGATGCTGTCGGTGTTGAGCCGTTAGTGATAACACAAGATGTGGCCGATAGGATGGCAAGCCGAAAGCTCTGATTCTGCGGTGAACCGTTCGAAAGGTTACAGGACAACCTTCGTTAGCTAACCATTGATCGGCAATTGATCTGGTACTGGAGAATCGGTCTCTTGTTGTCATAAGTCGAAGATGGCGGTCCTGCACCTCATTTGTTCTTCGCCCTCCGATTCCTCTTCTGCGACGTGATAGCAGCGCATGATGGTGGATTGGTTCCGGTTAAGGGGATTTGCAATATCTCTGAACGAAAAACCACCTTCGCGCAAACCAACAATACGGACCTCTGTCGAATTCGCTTAATTGACGGTAATTTCCACGATGGCGCACTCTAGGCATGATCACACCCTCAAAACAATCGATCAAAAGCGAAAAAAAAAAATAAAGAACTGAACAAAATCTCGCAAAGCATACACCTGATAAAATTGTTAGAAAAAACTGAAAGAACTGTCAGATATGCCATTATCACTTGATCCATATGAATGAAATTTTAATCAATTGCTACCTTTTAGTAGTTAAACGTTTCTGTCCAGTTTGGTCAAACAATTCCTATCCCTTCTTGGTGTTGCGATTTCCATGTCACTGAGTATATTTAATTGTGGAAATTATTTTTTGAAGTCAAACTTTGAAGAATTCTCGTGAAATTTATCTGACACCGAAGTTTCTAGCTAGTTTTCGAAAAGGTTCTCTAATGATCAAGTTTCATCTCTAAATACACAGTTGAAGTGGTTCCACGAGGTAATCAAAAGCAAAATACTTAATATTGGATTTATTTTGAATATTGTTTTCATCGCGAAATTCAGGATTAGGGATATTGATGTTCAGTGCATCCTCCGGAAGCAGGAGTTCTTTTAGTAAAGTAGCTGTGTTTTGGTATAGCATGTAATATCCTTTTGGAGCTACTAGGTTAATTTTTGATTAATTGAGTTTTACTATCTAGCGAATGGATGTCTTGAAAGAATTACAATTTGTAGCCAGGAAAAACTTGAAGTGTCGATCTTATTCCATATTTATAGGTCTTTTAGGTCAAATGTTAATTAAAAGTGGACAACACCGATATTGTCTTGCTTTCGGCATTAGAGATTTGAAGGAAAAGTACAGTGTCTGTTTGAAGTTTGAACAGTCGGAAAGTTCTTATAGCGGCCAATAGATTAACATGAGCTACTGTAAATTAATCGTTCTCGATTAAAGAAGAAATTCCCTGCTCGTGATTCCCCACTTGTGGTCGGAAGTGTCGTTATACAATGTTGTTTTAACCTAAAATTAATTTGTTCATTGATAAAGCAGTGGATTAAAAGATTCCGTTGTTTATGATAAATAGATAAATGACGTTATTCAGACGTAAAGTTTATTGGAAAATTGTTTTGTGCTGATCTTAATCGTAAATTTGTTTCGGAGTACTCAAAATGATACTGCATATCAAACGTATGCAAAAGTATGATGTGTGTGTCTTCACGTAATAATCGGTGCAGGAAAGCTACTTTGGAAGCTGGTATTATTTATTTACTAACGTCATTTTGTTACATATTTTATATAAAGGTTATTTTTTATAGTATTTATTTGCCAGTTCAACAAGCGTAATATTATGCATGGCAGTACTAACAGTTACATCTTACAAAACTATAATAACTTGTGAGGGTGATTAACCCCACTTACATTTTAGTATAGTATATGTTGTTTGTTTAGTAGCTATCATCTTCTGAATGGTATAATAGGTCTTGTGGTATTTTGCGTTTTAGTCTGTAGTGGAGATTGCTTCTGCCAAGGTTATAATATGCTGTTTCGTCGCACTCGCGTATATTTCTAAAAAAATTTCTTAGCCCTTTTGTCAATATATTCTTGAACTGTTTATACATCTATTTCATATGGAGTTGCGCAACACGACTATACCGAGGGGCGTTTACAGCTGTTCGAAGTATTTTATTTTGCAGTCGTTGCAGTTGGATTTCGATGTGTTGCTCCGTATAGGCGATGCGTGCAAGGCTAGTGATTTATACATCAAGATCGTATATTCGGGTTTTAGTGATTATTTCCTATAGTATAGTATAGTGTCCAGCAGCACTCACAGATATTTCACTGTCGTACTGCGGGGTTCCAATCTATGATGTTGCTGTTGATTATTATGTTTGGAGGGTTGCGGATTCTTCCCAAAGTGAATATCTTGGTTTGGCATTTCCTTGGGTTAATTCAAATATTCCATTTGCTAAACCATGAGCACAGTTTGTTGACTGCCATCAAGAGTATTGCGATATTATCGGAAAAAGTTGCTAAGGTTGCCTTAATTGTTGGAATGTAAAGGTTCTGCTAGGTGCAAACCACTTATTTATCGGGTATGCAACGATCTTCCCAAGCTGATTGAATGTGATAAATTTTAAACATTATTTTTATAATCGGACCAGAAGTTTCCAGGGTATCCACAACCCCACACTCACATACTCGTAGATAGACATTTTGTGAAAACATTTTTTTTTCTTCTTGGTGTATAAACGAATTTTTGCGTAAAATCTCAAAGTTATTTTTGAAATATATTAATATTCATCCTAAATCTATGGTATCTGAAAATAAAAGTAAAGGTTTTATTTTTTATAAAGCGAATGCTGTGTACTAAATTAATTTACAAACGCAGGTGCTTACAAAGAAAAAACTTGTTATTTTGCATTGATGCAGTTATACTTAGTACTGCTAGCAAATTGGCTGTCGAGCAAACGGATGGCGAGCCACAATCAGTGGCGAGCAATCGCCAATCGAGGAATAAGTGCCCAGAAAATTTCCAAAAGCAAATCCCTTTCGGACGCATGATTAGAAGCATGTTATTTGTATAAAAAGAAAGAATAAAATTCATTAAAAAGGTGTAGGTATAATTTATATAAAAATAACAACTGCCCAAAAATGGATAGGGATATTGTAATATAAAGCATATATGTTAATATCGCACTGGAAAAAGAAAGGGAAGAAATAAGGGATAGACGAAAAATAATCTCTGTTACGGAATAATACTACAAAGACCTACACTCTTCTAGAGATTGCCCTACAGAAGAAATCAAAGAGAAACTAAGACAGAAAATCATTAATATTAACTCTGAGAACCTACCAGACATCGAAGAAGACGAAATAGAGCATGCTCTAAGAAGAACAAGAAAAAATAAAGCGCCCGGGAAGGACAACGTCATCAATGAAATGTTAAATAACAGGAAGCAGCACAGTAATAAAATCCCTAAAATACTGTTCAACAAACCCTTACACCAAAGCGAAATACCAATAGAATGGAACATGACCAAAATAATCCTACTATTCAAAAAAGGGGACAAGAAATTACTACAAAACTACATGCCAATAACTATCCTGTCACAATTATACAAACTTTTGACAAAAATTATTACGGACGACAGATTCACCAAGAAATTGGAATACTACCAACCGATTAAACAAGCAGGATTCCGAGAGGGATACTCCACTGCTGACCACCTTCTAACAATCAGAACTTTGATAGAAAAAGTGAACGAATATAGGATGCCTCTGTATTTACTTTTTATCGATTATGAGAAGGCATTCGATTCGGTCGAACACTGGACGATTGAGAGAAGCCTGCGAAATAGCAGAGTTGATCCTAGATATATACAACTGTTACGAAACATATACGAAAAACAAGCTGCCACAGTCGAAATAAATGAAGAAACAGACCTAATCCCAATTAAACGCGCAGTTAGGCAAGGTGATGCAATAAGCCCCAAACTCTTTACAACAGCTTTGGAGGATATATTTAAAAAATGAATTGGGAGCAGAAAGGGGTTGTCATTCATGGCGAAAGGCTCAACCACTTGAGATTTGCGGACGATATTTGACACAATAGAGATGTTCACCGAATATGTATATTTGGTACAGACGATTACTATCGGCAAAGAAAACCAAACGGCTGAAATCAACAGAAGAGTACGTTTGGGGTGGGCAGCTTTCGGAAAGGCATCTATCTACTGTACAAAAGAACCAGAATATACCACTCTATATAAGGAGCCGAGTATTTGACCAGTGTGTCCTGCCGCTCCTCACCTATGGCGCTCAAACCTGGACTTTTACTGAAGCAAATGTTGACAAATTTGGGAAGACACAAAGATGGATGGAAAGAATAATGCTGAATATAAGGCTAAACGAACGGAAAAGAAACGAATCGATCCGTCGAAGAACTAAAATTAAAGACGCTGTTGTACATATAACCTTGCTCAAAAGGAGATTCTATGACCATACGAAGAGACAGAACGACAATCGATGGAAAAAAAAGAAAAACATGGAGGCCGTGGGCAGCCAAACGAAACAGAGGCAAACCACAACTTAGATGCGTAGATGACATCAAAAGAACTGCGGGACTGGCATGGAGAAACAGGGCCCAACATCGGGGGAACTGGAAAGAGAGAAAGAAGCCCTTTGTCCAAAGATGGACGAATGAGGGCTGAAAAAGAAAGATGTTTGTATTTGGCGGCTAATGGTGTATTATTGACAATTAGAGCAACCGGCAATGTTTGATGTTAAAAAACAAGAAACAATCGAATCCAGTCGTAATGCAATTGTTTAATCGTATTAGTGTCAAGCCGAGTTTGTGTGTTTGATTGAATAATTTCTCCTGTCTTCTTAAGACCTTTTTTGTTTTTTATTTGTGTGTTACATTTGTGTTCTTAATAATAAACAACAATGCAGAGAAGCCATTTAACAAAAAAAAAACAACGAAATTTAGCCGTTGCTACCAAAGAGGAGATCGCCAGGTCGACATTGCTGATGTATTAGGAACCACACAGAGCGTAATTTCACTTGCCATTTCGCGCCTTAGAGAAACAGGTACGACTGCAAGAAGGCCTGGAAGTGGATCTATTCACATCACAACACCTTGTGAGGATCGACTTCTGGTAATTAATGCAAGAATACATCTCTTTTCAACTGCACGACATCTACAGCAAGTACTCCAGAATGCTACAGGAAATCGAGCCTCCGATCAAACTGTGAAAAATCGATTGTTTGAGGTAGGACTTACCTGATACCGCCCCCTGAGATGTCCTGCAAGAACTGTGGCTCAACGAAGACACCAGGTATTCCACCTGGTGTCAAGACGTAAACCTATAGGCTGCTAATTCATGTGTTTGCTAGAATCTGCTTCCTACCTATAGAAATTAGATACGCATGAATAGCTACCTCATGCTTTCTTCATAATATTTGAATTTGTTTAATCTTAAAGAAAACGTAGATGGGTTAATTCATTGTTAATGATTATTTTAAATCTTTGTATTAGTCTTAACTATTGCAATAAATCAATTTTAGGCAAAATAGAAAGAAAAGAAACTAAATGATGGGTGTAATTGTAAATTTGGATATAGAAGATGGTAGTGTCTTTTTTGAATGCATGTGGTAACTGCTTCTAATATTTATTTTTGTTTAATATTTTTGATGGGCGTGTTTCCCGAATTATATGACATCATCCAACGAGCGTATTTAAACAAACCACTAACGGCGCTTATGTCGGTATTAATAAATAGAGATTGAATAACCAATTTTTAAAAAACCACAGCTATAAAATTTTTAATGTGCTACATTTTCAAAATACGTTAATATTGTACCAGGATACTACGTATACTGCATAGTTGAGTACTTTTGGATTTTAGTTTTTGCATCAGAACATTATCATTTAAAAAAGTGTTTGTAAAATTGTCGAGCGTTAGCTCAATTTCTCTTTATATTTTCGCTCGCTATAAATATACATTTTAGGGACGTAGGTGTGTATATATTGATGATGATGATGATTTGAAAGAGCGAGATCTAGGACGCGGTTTTCCAAGCATCTCTGTGTACATATTAATGTTCCTGCTTCGGTGGTCTTGGAATTGACTGCAAATGTCATTTGCTTTGAGATGTTGTCAAAAATTGACTGTCAAGTTGACAAACTACAATGCAGATACATATTATTGCACGCAGTATGAAAGAAGCAAACATTTGTCTAATTCTAAGTCCACTAGCATTTCATAACGATTGATGGATATTTCCCACTTTTAATGAATCAACCTACTAGTAGGCATACGTCGCCGTTCTCAAGAATGATTTTCAAATGGCATCTTGTAGTACCCTTTTTGTTTCTATTACTTCAATTTCTGCATGCAAGAGATTTGGATGTTGATCCAGATGATGTTAGAGCAAAAGCAACACCACCAGTCGTGGTGACAGGCGATCCAACTTACGAGGGGCAATACCCATTTAGTGTGATATTTTACGAAAACAAAGCCAGGGTAATAAGCTTCGGTACCTACCTGTCTCCCATTTGTGCTGGTTCCATTATAAGCACCCGGTGGGTTATGACCACGGCAATACCTTTAGGAAACTACGCAATTAACACATATTTTTTACTGGCTGGCATTAGAGTAATTATCGACAACCCCGAGATTGTCATGAATTATACTGATAATATTTACCATATAGAAATGATGGTGGTTCATCCAAAGTGGCACGAGTACGACTTCAATAATGTGGGAATGGCAAAAACTACCAAACCGTTAGTGTTTGGAAAAGAGCTGGGAACAGTAAGAATACCTTCAACATATACTGTCAAAGTACCAGAAGGGTACAACGACTCGCTGTGCGCCTTAAATATTTGGGCTTCAAATATACCAAGAGCTCAACATTTAATGGGAGCATATCAAGTTGTCGAAATATCCAAACAAACAATTTACCTGTATAATAAAAAAGATCCTAAAGTATTTTGCCCGGACATTGTTTATTCCGACAAAACTTTGTGTTTGACGCAATTTGATCCTTCCCATCCACATGATATCTGTGCAGTTAATCTTGGTGCAATTGTCCAGTGCGATTGTAAATCCGTAGGGCTTTTGACTGGAGTTAAGGGGAAACTAGATTGCGTCGATGTACCACCAACACAATTCACGGCGGTAAACTTAACGCAATATTTGCCATGGGTGACAAAAGTTAGTGAAGCACCGGATAAACGGGGCTATATCGTGCATGAAATTTCTTCAGCTTCGTTTATGTGCTTTAAATGTTATTTAACATTAATTCACTTCATTACGCTATTTTAAGTTTTAGATTAAGAATAAAGACAAATTAGATTATACATTTTATTTTCTTATAAAGGTTTCTTCATACATTTAAAAATGGCAAACATTAAATTTATCCCACCAGTGAGAGTAGACTGTTCTTGTAATCCCCAGAGGTGTCATCCTGAAACAACAATACGGTTAAACATAATTCTATATCATTTAAACATTCAATTTTCAGTTTAGCTCTAACTGTTTTATAAGCTAAAAGTAGCTAAAAATATATCCCCAGAATCAAACTACTTTTATTATACCTGAATGAAATCCGCTAAAGTTTTCCCATACTTTCTCAAAAACGCATCCTTGATTTCTCCCAAATCATATTCTGCTCTCGACACGACAATCCGAATTAAGGTTGTGTCATCTGTTCCGATCCGGTCCATGCTTTCATGGAGACGATCTGCGAGGTGTTCAACCGGGCTTCTTATGCATTTAACTAACGCCAAGAGGACTTCCTTGGCAGTTCCGGAAAACTCGTTTTCGATCGCCGTTTCAAAATCATGGCCGGTGATGTTCTGGTACTCGTCAAAAACGAGTCGGATTTGGGGTTTGTTACGTTGGCACAGGACTTGGTTGAAAGCGGACTCGTCTGTTCCCTTGAATAGTTCGCCTGCCCTTAGTAAAGTCTGTGCGTCCTTGTACGCAGATTCTTTGTCTACTACATCAGATTCGTCCCGTTTCGCCTGGAAAAAAAGAAAACATTATTGGTGCTGTAGTTGAAATTGTGAATGTATTCTGGTATAGGCTAATTGTGAGCAACTATTTGGGATTTGTGAAGATGGTTTTGTAATTGTTGGAATTGCGGAATTTATACATATATGAATAATTGAGATTTCTTGGTTATTCGAAATTCTTTAGGAATACTAGTTGTAAATTTTAAAGACCTTCTGAAAATTTCAGATTGTTGGTAAATTGCAAATCGATGTTGTGCATATTTTTTAAAGCCTGTGTGAGATTCGATATTTTAGTAAATTCTTCTTTAAACCTGAGCGAAGATGGAGAAATTTAAGTATAGGCATGTTTGGAATTGGTGAAACTATTTGGCAATCGTGAACGTTATTTGGTATTATAGACATTATTAAAGAACCGTGAGAATTCCCTGGAAATTGTTTGGAAACTATTACATGCTTTTAGAAATACTACGAATTTTTTAAAATTATAGAGCGTGACACATATAAAATTCCGATTTGATCTGGAACTCATCCAGCTGGGAAAAATGTATAGTATATATTGTGATAATTTGTAATATACGGCTTAATTGTAAAAAATGTCTCGAAAACTGTAACTATAAATCTCGTCTATTCAAAACCAACATTTCACGGTAAGAATTTTCTGAAGGAAGGTTATACAAAAATTCTGTGTGTTGAAAATACATCAGAATTGTTTCGGAATGTTCAGAATTTTTCGGAAATATCGGAATGCACCATTACACCGTATCAGCGCACATAGCAGTCCCCTAAATACACACCAAAGAGGGGGTTTTACTGTGTCTATGTGTGGGTCTATAGTGGAATCGTTACGAATGATCTTAGAACTGTAGGGAATTTTTACAAGTTCGAAATTTCTTAAGCATTTATCTATATTGCAGATATTTTGTAATAATTGTAATGCAACTAGAAATTGCGAATTCAAGACATTTAAGTTGTGTCAATCGTTTGGAAGTTAGAAATTGTTCCCAAAATTTCTTGAAGTCTCCGAGATTTATTTTGCGAATATTACATAATTTAGTTTTCGAAATGATTTAAAAATTTTAAGAGTTTCCTGGGAATTGCTAAAATTTTGTGGGAATTCTAATTATTTAGAATACATTTAAGGTTATTTTGAATAGTAGTAGTAGAATATACTGTGGACATGGAACGCAAATTAATTAGGAATTGTTACGAAATAAACAGTGGTGGAATTTAATATAAGCGTTCCAAGTTGCGATTGAATTTTGGAAATACCCTACCGAATAATCTTAGGAATAATCGTAAGGAAAATAATATAGGAATTGAGAAACTTTTGAAGATCATTTGGATTGTAGGAATGTTTTGGCAATTTTACTTCTTATGGGATTTCTTACAAATTTTATGGGATTATTAAAAACATTTACGGAGAATTCAGAATGTATGAGTATCATACGAGTATGGAAATTATTGGGAAATGCATACTAGGCATTTGGATTTTCTTGTATGCCAATTTAGCATAGAATTCTTAACATGAGGGTTTTGAAGCAGTTTTTATGGAGGCATTTTCGTTTAATCTTAATTCCTCTCCTGAATTTTTCGGAAATATTGAAATGTACCACTACACCTTATCAGTTCCCGAATCAGTCCTCGAAATTCACACCATAGAAGGTTTTACTACGTGCATGTTTGAATCGTTACAAATTATCTTTGCAAATTGAGAAAATTATCCAGATGTTTTCGGAATTTCATAGAAATTCGAAATTTGTTAATTTATCTACCTTGCAGAAAATGTATAAAAATTACAATATAACTAAACATTGCGAATTCAAGACATTTATTTAGTGTTGTGTGAATTCTTTAGAAGTTAGAAATTGTTTAAGAAATTTCTTGACACTTTGAGATCTATCTTGCGAATATTACATGATTTAATTTTGGGAATGATTTAAAAATTGTAAGAATTTCTTGGGAATTGCTTAAATTTTCTCGTATTTATGGTTATATAGTATACGCTTAAGAAAGTTATTGTGAATAGTGAAATATATTGTGGACATGGCACGCAAATTAATTAGGAATTATTCAGGAATATTCAGTGTTTGAATTTTAGTGCGTGTGTTCCAAGTTGCAGTTAAATTTTGGAAAGGAAAATAATTTAGGAATTGAGAAAATTTTGAAGATCATTTGGGGATTATAGGAATTATTTAGCAGAAATCCTGAATTGTTCGGGAACATTTAAGGTTGGAATTTTAGTGTATGCGTTCCAAGTTGCGGTTGAATTTTGGAAGTACTCTGCTGAATATTCTTAGGAATAATCGCAAGGAAAATAATTTAGGAGTTAAGAAAATGTTGAAGATCATTTGGGGAGTGTAGGAATTATTTAGCAATTCTACGTCTTATAGACATCCTGAATTGTTCGGGAATATTTAAGGTTGGAATTTTAGTGTATGCGTTCCAAGTTGCGGTTGAATTTTGGAAGTACTCTGCCGAATATTCTTAGGAATAATCGTAAGGAAAATAATTTAGGAGTTGAGAAAATTTTGAAGATCATTTGGGGAGTGTAGGAATTATTTAGCAATTCTACGTCTTATAGAAATCCTGAATTGTTCGGGAATATTTAAGGGTGGAATTTTAGTGTATGCGTTCCAATTGCGGTTGAATTTTGGAAGTACTCTGCCGAATATTCTTAGGAATAATCGTAAGGAAAATAATTTAGGAGTTGAGAAAATTTTGAAGATCATTTGGGGAGTGTAGGAGTTATTTAGCAATTCTACGTCTTATAGAAATCTGGAATTTTAGTGTACCTATGCGTTCCAATTGCCGTTGAATTTTGGAAGTACTCTGCCGAATATTCTTAGGAATAATCGTAAGGAAAATAATTTAGGAGTTGAGAAAATTTTGAAGATCATTTGGGGAGTGTAGGAATTATTTAGCAATTCTACGTCTTATAGAAATCCTGAATTGTTCGGGAATATTTAAGGGTGGAATTTTAGTGTATGCGTTCCAATTGCGGTTGAATTTTGGAAGTACTCTGCCGAATATTCTTAGGAATAATCGTAAGGAAAATAATTTAGGAGTTGAGAAAATTTTGAAGATCATTTGGGGAGTGTAGGAGTTATTTAGCAATTCTACGTCTTATAGAAATCTGGAATTTTAGTGTACCTATGCGTTCCAATTGCCGTTGAATTTTGGAAGTACTCTGCCGAATATTCTTAGGAATAATCGTAAGGAAAATAATTTAGGAGTTGAGAAAATTTTGAAGATCATTTGGGGAGTGTAGGAATTATTTAGCAATTCTACGTCTTATAGAAATCCTGAATTGTTCGGGAATATTTAAGGGTGGAATTTTAGTGTATGCGTTCCAATTGCGGTTGAATTTTGGAAGTACTCTGCCGAATATTCTTAGGAATAATCGTAAGGAAAATAATTTAGGAGTTGAGAAAATTTTGAAGATCATTTGGGGAGTGTAGGAGTTATTTAGCAATTCTACGTCTTATAGAAATCTGGAATTTTAGTGTACCTATGCGTTCCAATTGCCGTTGAATTTTGGAAGTACTCTGCCGAATATTCTTAGGAATAATCGTAAGGAAAATAATTTAGGAGTTGAGAAAATTTTGAAGATCATTTGGGGAGTGTAGGAATTATTTAGCAATTCTACGTCTTATAGAAATCCTGAATTGTTCGGGAATATTTAAGGGTGGAATTTTAGTGTATGCGTTCCAATTGCGGTTGAATTTTGGAAGTACTGTGCCCAATATTCTTAGGAATAATCGCAAGGAAAATAATTTAGGAATTGAGAAAATTTTGAAGATCATTGTGTTGGCAGTTTTTGGTAATTCTACGTCTTATAGGAATGTTGACAAATTTTAGGGAATTTCTTGACAATTCAGAAATTTGCGCGTGCATGTGTGATTATCATAAGTATGGAAATTATTGGATAATGAATGCTAGGCATTTGGATTTTCTTGTATGCCATGGGTGTTTTAAGCATCCATCATTATATACTTAATTAATATAAATAGTCTTTACGGAAGCGTTTTCGTTTTATCTTAACACTTAAATTACTTTGGAATTTTTTTTCTTTCTGTAGCAGCATATTTGGATATTTTTAATTGTGAAGAAGTTCTATTTTAAGTGACATTTATTTCTGGTGATCTCATTTTTGCTACTACAAAGACCTAAATCTACTGTAGTGCCATTTTTCGATTAGGATACTCTCGAGAGATAGCTTTAATTTAGTTCAAAGACAGTTATATCTTACTCATGAGTTCTGAATCGCTTTGTGTAATAACTATGCAAGCAAGAGTTTTGTTCAGTCATTTAATTGAGCTATAGCTACTTTAATATGTTTTCTTAATTCACTTTTATGACTAGTTACGAATGGTAAATTTGTAACCTTTAGTAGGAAAATCCCAATTTAATTGTTAGTTAGTAGACGGAATATTGATTACTACCAAATTAATTGGTGCTCCTTATTCGAAAATGCTAAAAGTCGATTCCAAACTATGATGTTTACACTAATACTATTTTTTAACCTAATTTACTGTAGTGCTTGCTGACAATTAGATCATTTGAATTATTAATTTTGTTAAATTTGTTTTACAAAAGAAATTCGAAGAGGACGATTTTCCTGCAAAAAGCAGATATTGATCCTAATAATTCTCATACAAACATGTGTATATATATTATATATTTGAGCCAGTCTGTTACAATTAGAGCATCAGTCCTTGAACATATTGTATCATTTCCTATTTCACCGGAAATGGTAAGACTGTTATTACGATACCAATTTAGATAGTAGTTATATAGCATTTAAACAAGTAGATTATCCTTGAGAAATGTTTCATTCCTTAATGTATTTTACGTTAATTGACATTCCTGATCCTTACCAAGTTTGTTAATGAGTTACATTTAAAAAATGATATAATTACCGTTACTAGGGAAACCATCAGTCGTTTCACGGATCCGGACGTATCTCCTTTAATATCGCTCTCTAGTGAATTTCCATACACTGCAGGGAAAAAACATTAAAATTGAGCGAATGCTAAAATATAATTACATTACATACATCTCTGGTAGGCATCTCTAATGGCTATAATATCCGCGTTGTTGTGTATCCCCAAAATTTCAATTATTGTCTTTTCGTTTGTTCCTATTCCACTTATGGCTTTGTGGAGTTGTTTGGCATAATATTCCACGGGCGGAATCATCAGCGCAACGATAACATCCTCGAAATTTCCTTTCAGCTCACTTTTCAGTTCTTTTATCAGATCCTTGACAAACGAGATTTTTATGTTTATGACAAAGCAAACATGTGATATTTATTGACTTACTTTTCCATACATGGTCTTAAATTGCACCGCTATCTCTTGCCTTTGGGCGTTAATTCTCCTGGTAATTATATCCATAACGGTTTTCTCATCGCAGCCCCATCCTTTAAACGCCTGCTTGAGTGCTTTAGCATCTTCGACGGGATCAAAGGGATTCGCCGGATAAACCGTGGGCTGAAAGGAAACAATGAACGCGCTTGAAGTTAGCATTAGGCCAGATTAAAAGTTATAAACTAAACGATGTAATTTACTTACACTGCTAGGCATTGCGAGTTGTTTTCTTAAAGAAGTGTCCAAGAGGTCGCAGACGAACGCAAACAGCCGGCGTTTTCTAATTTTGACACACTGGACGATAAGTTTCGGACGAGTTTGCGCGCTGTTCTTCACTATTTTTAGTCGCTGACCACTTTCAATTCCAACTACCTACGTATTGTGAGACTCGATTTTAATGAGAATTAGAAGGTCGCAGAACGGTATTATAGTGGGGGAATACTCATGTGGGTTTCTAGAACTTGATTATTCAAATTTGTCGGGTTGGTTGCAGAAGCTGCAGTTACAAAGGTTAAAATACGTCTGTATTGTTTTTATAATTATCATTCTTTGTTTTAGATTTTTCTTCCCTAACTTTACAGTAAATGCAGGAAATTAGGAGTTAGTCATCGCTGAACGTGAAGTTATGCTTGGAAACTGAATTAGTTCTGTAGTCATGACTCATTTCCTTCGTTTTCAGTGATAGCATTATTTATAGTTCCGTTTGACGCAAACTGAGTAATTTATAGAACACAATTAGCGATAATAAGCTTTGAATAACAACTAATTGCATGCTTTTTTTGTTAGTTTTAGTCTATCGTATGATGGTCCATAATTAACTGTAGGCGAATATTTTTCTAATGTCCGCAGTTATATAATCGCCTCTTCAAATTTTATCTTCAAAAATTACATTACAGATTACAAAGTACGATGGGTAGGTGCAATTGAGAAATAAATAAATAAATTTTTTTGCAAAGAATAACAGTTTCACGTTGATGTGTAGTTTTTTCCTCGATGTTTTTTTTTTTAATTTGTAACCACATCGATATTTCTGTCATACCTACATGGTTTAGTTAAATTAATTGAATGTCCATATAACAACTAAAGCTATTTGTTCGGTAAAAAGTAAATTATAGTGTAATTACAAATTTCAATAAAATTCAACAAAATCATGGGACTCACCACTTAATCATCATCAGATGTGGTTAGTAAGTCTTGAGTTAAGCGCCTCTTCAGCTTAGTGTACTGAAAAGAGTCCAGCACTAGGGCAGTTGCTGATATTGTGGAAGAATTTCTTCGATGATTTATTAATGAAATCCTCTATCGATGGGATTTCTAGCTCTGTCTGGATTTGTGAGTTTCGCATGAACCACGGTGCATCGACTGCTAAAGAATTTTATTTTGCAGAACCTGCTGTTTTCTGATGTGTGTTTTAGACGCAGCCCCCCACACAGGACACGTATATGTTAACACTGGTCTTAACCCTCCGTCCTCACACATTCCTCACACTGGGGTGTGCCATACCCCACTTAAAAAAATTCGAAAAACAAATGTAAATGAATAGTAAGTGTTTAGTTAATTTTTTGTATAATTAAATATACTTTTCTGTATGTAAAAAAACAGTTTGTCTTCAATAACACAAACAGTTTGTTGTAAAAAAGCATTTAATCAATAATATAGCTTACAAAAATACATAAAAAGGCAGCTTTATTTTTTTCCTTATAAATGCCAAATAAAAACATAAACGAAATACAAAGCATAATTTTCATAAACTTTACACATCCACTAATTAACAGTACATATTTGGTTTAAATTATTTTAAATAAACAAGGTACGGTATGCAGTCAAATGTGTCACTATTCTCTAGAATCGCACGTAACACAAGTCATGGCTCTGTGGTCATCGTACATGGCTAAATGGCAGTGTACGCATATTTTTTGGTTTTTTTATCTTTGTTCCTTGCACAAAAGTTGCAACCGACATATTTATTTAATGTTTGCACTTCCAATGTTGGTTCTTGGATGCCTAAGATATCTCTAATGGAATCCTTTAATGCTTTCGTTAACGAAGGTGTTTCCAACCTTTTTTTGAGAAAAGGCCCAATCACTTCGTATGCAAGGTTGTTTAAAAAATTTCTTCTGTTCAGGACACCATGACAATTTGCAAAATTAAATAAAACCAAAGCATTTATACCTCCATGATCCAGCATACCAAGAACTCTCATTGGCCAGTGCCTTGTGGCTCGTGCAGTGGTATATTTATGACATAATTTATCAAAGACATCAGTTCCTCCCTTTGTGCTTATAATTAAGAATCATTTGAGGTTTTCCGATTCTTGATCCACATCGTTTGAGTAGTAACTTGTAGACATTACCAATACTACCTTTTTTTTGGCACATAACTCACTAAAGTTTTGTTTTCATCAAAGGCAAATTTTGAAAAACCGTTTTCCTTGCCTATCAAAAATGATGGTGGTATTTCTCTTTTATTGTTTCTTACCGTGCCCAACATTGTTAGCTTATAATCTTTAAGCATAGTCTCGAACAATGGGACGGAAGAAAACCAGTTGTCAACTGTAGTATTTCTCCCAGTTCCATGTATAGGCTCAGAAAGCTTTCTGACATACCACGACGGTACGGGTTCTCTATTTACCATTTCAACTTTTCCTACATATGGTATAGCATTTATCATATACCATGTTCTAGAGTCATTGAGCATAACAAATTTAATACCGTATTTATCAGGTTTGGATGCCAAATAAATTTTAAATGGGCATTTACCCCTATAACCCATCAATTGCTTATCTATTGTGCAATACTCGTAACGAGTATAATAAATTCGGCAATTGGAGATAAAAATTTCCCAGGTCTGTCGAATAGATGCAAATTTATCAGTTTCTCTTCGCTGAGCACATAAAAATTCGAAACGGTGGACGGACATGGTAGTTCTAAAAAGTGGCATTCCAAATTTTTTTGACCAAAGTTCGTCAAGTGATGTTTTACTTGAATTCTGAACGCCACTAAGGTACAGCAAGCCAATAAGTGCTCTGATTTCCAAAATATCTGTCTGATTATGATAAGTCTCTCTTGTGGATAAATCTTTACAAAATCTCTCAATTTCCTGATTGGTGTGTAATACAACCGAATCTAATATATTTTCGCTAAAAAGCAAATCCCATGCTTCAGATGGGGTTTCGACTGTCTTGGCAGCTCCCTTGGGACCTGGGAGATGACTAACCAAATTGCGGGACTGACGTCTTCCACATTTTTCAGGTAGATCAGTACTCCACTGATATCCGTTTTTTCCTCTAAGGATGGATAACTTCTTCTTTTTCTGTGATGGAGGCTCTTCTGTTTCTTCCTCGTCACTTTCTTCACTTTGAATGTCTACGTCTGGTTGATATTCTACAAAATCTTCCTCGTTCTCCGACTTCTCCCCTTGAAACATCTCCGATTCTTGGAGAATTTCCTCGTCGGAAGACTCTAAAATACACTTTTCAAGTTCTGCTTGCGTCAGAGGACGCGTATTTTCCCAAGATGTTGAAGCCATTTCTGTATAAAATATAAACATTTAAAAATCGCTTAATAAATGTTATCCAAATAAAAAAGACTTACCACAATTGCAGCTATAACACGCTAAATCAAAATACCCTAAACTAAAAATTGTTACGTATTCCTCACACCGGGGTATAGGGTACCCCAAGCAACCTTTGAATGTGCACAGATTAAATGCCGATGGCCAACTGATCCAGATAATAGCACGATAAGGTGGAGAGGCAAACACGCCTAAATTACATGGGCAGTACTATTTTCCAAATAAAAACTGGAAGAAACGGCACCAGTTTTGACATTTGGTGGGGTGTGTTACACCCCGGTGAGAGGTCGGAGGGTTAATATCGCTTTATATATCAGCGTCGCGCACTTAATTTTTAGTGAAGTCTTTTTTATTATTGGGTATAGTTTAGAAATTCTGGCGTACCCGGCATTTAATTTCTTGTTAATCTGAATTCCCCAACTGAGTTGCGTGTGAAGATATACACCCAAATATTTTACTGGGGTTTGTTTATTTTTCCAAATGACAAGCTGATTGTTGATAACGAAATTTGGAGAATCACTTATTCTTCTTAGTGCAAATATTTTTGCTTCAGTTTTTTCCTGATTTATAGTTACACACCATTTGTTGCACCAGCCTACAACTTCATCTACAGATATTTGTAGTAAATTGCTTAGCGTTTCTAAGTTCTCAATCTGTACTATAATTGCTGTTTCATCTGCAAACACCGACATTGAACTTTGTGTGGGATTAGGTATGTCGTACATATATATGTTGAAAAGGATTGGCTCTAAGACCGATCCCTGTGGAACTCCGGCTTTTGTGTGACCAGTTGATGAAGCTGCATTGTTTATTTTAACTACAAATGTTCTATTTTGAAAATAGGAATAGATGATCCGTGTGATGTAGTTCGGAATAGGGAGATGCATCATTTTGTATAGAAGGCCATTTATCCATACTCTATCAAATACCTGTTTAAAATCCAAAAAGGCAGCTGCAGTATACTTTTTGTTTTCAAAGGCCTCTTCTATTATTTGTACTAGTCTCTGCAATTGGTGTGTCGTAGAGAAGTTGCTTCTATAACCAAACTGAAACTCGGGGATAATGTTATGTTCTTCCAGCACGTTACATAATCTGGTTTTAATAATTTTTTCCAGTATCTTGGAAAGCGTTGGCAGTAAGCTTATTAGTCTGTAACTAGTCACTTGAGTTGTGGGTTTGCCATGTATTGGAAACATTAGCACCATAGTTTTCTTCCACTCACTTGGAAAGTAGTCCAATCGCAAGCAGCCATTAAATGTTGTTGCTAGAAGTGCACATGCCTTTTTGGTCAGTTTCTTTAATATTATGTTTGATATCAAATACACACCCGGTGACTTTTTAGAATTTAGGTTTTTAATATGGCCTTTAATTTCAATTAGATTGGTGAGTTCAAAATCAATTATTACAGTGCAGTTAATTCGCATTACTTCCTGGTTAATGTTCTCTCCGAATTTTTTATATTCTGGATTAATATTTGTAGTAAATACGTCTTGTAGGTGCTCGGCGCATGCATTACACTTGTCATTATGGGAAGAGAAGAGAAGAGCTCTTGATTGTTTTTCTTGATTACTCCTACATTAGTTTGTTCATTTAAAATGTGCTTGGTTGCGCGCCACATTGATGAATCGCCTTGTTCTAACTCTTCTATGTAATTTTGGTAGGTGAAATCCTGTGTTCGTCCAGTTCATTTTTAACTATTTTTGTCATCTTATTTAATTCTGTTTTAATAATCATGTCCCTTGTTCTCTGCCATTCTCTTCGAAGCCTATGTTTTTCTATGATCAATTGCAGTATGCGCGCAGGAGGGTGAAGATAGTTCCTGGGTCGTTGTCTACATGTTGTTGTCGTGGCTTCGGCAATACTTTCTTTAGTTTTGCTTCTAAGATGTTCTATTGCATCGTTTATGTCTCTGCCGTTGGAGATTAATGTTGGGCATGTGATTTTTTCATCTAGCAGCAAGGCAACATTTCCAGTCCACTTTTCCGTTAATAAGATGTGGAGCCAATGGATTGTTCTGCGATTTTAAATTAAAGTTAATTATCACGGGCAGATGATCCGAGTCCATATCAGTTAGTACTGTTTGTAAAAGTGGTAAGTAAAGGAAAGTTTTTCTCAACTACAATATCTAGTATGTCTGGTTTATGATCCTGCCTGCAGAGATAATACGTATAATCCGTGGGCACCGCTGTCTGTGCTGCAACTGTTGTGGTGTAGTCTGACCCCATTCTGATTAATAGTTCTGCAACCCCACAGCTGGTTCTTGCAATTTAAGTCTCCATTTACTAAAGTGGAGTGCGAGGTATTGAATATACTGCATAAGTCTTGCTGGGCTAGCCGTTTGTTTGGTTGTTTGTATGCACTCGGTATGGTAACTATTTTGCCGTTATTTATTTCAGATCCACCGCAACAGTTTCTAGACTTACGCACTTGTAGTCGGGTAGTGGTGTAACTGATGAGTTTTTGGCGATAATAGCTACTCCGCCAGCAGCTGTGGGTGAATCTCTTTCTCTTCTGAAGATTTTATAACCTGGAATTTTGAATGAAACATCAGCTATTAAATGTGTTTCTGTGACGCAGGCCAAGTTGATGTTATGTCTAGCCAAAAATGCAATTAGTATGGACGTCTGACGTTTTATGCCGTCAGCATTCCAGTTCAAAATATTGATGTTATTTATGGTATACATTTTTGAAAAGTTAAGGTTCACTAGCGAAAATTCTTGTTATGAGAGAAATAAAGAATGTTTTTATTTGGTCAATATATGGTGTGATTAGATTAAGTATGGTGTCTATAATAGATTTATGCTTATTGTTGACAGTTGAAGTAGAAGGGGTTGATTGTGAAACGTCTCCGTGATAAATTATATTTATTTTAGGTTCAACGTAAATTTTGTTAGTATTATCCGAATTTGGCATTGTTTGGCATTTAAGTTTTTTGTTAGATTCTTTTGCAAGGTCTCTTAAATATGACATTTGACTCGAGCCACATATCTCACTGCACTGCCAGCGTATCCGAGTCCACAGATTAGTAAAGGTTACTAGATAAAATAAATTAGTTTTAAATTAATAAGCAAGCACTCAATCACTACGTGTTAAGACTTTCACGTCTACGAACGAACCCTTTTCCCGATGGCAAACAAACCTTTGTGACCAGGACTGTGGTCAGAAATGGTTATGGCACTGTGTAACGTGTGATTTCTGACGCATACTGTATATTAGGAGTGTTTCCCTTGTCCTTGATACCTGGACCTTGCTTAGGAATTGATACTTCGTTTTTGTGTGCATAAAACCATTTTTGTTGTCGCCGTCATATAACTAGGCGTCACAACTGTAACACCAGTAGCCATAATTAAATTGGATTGAACTTAACCCTAGAACCCTTAGGTGGGGTGACCCGCGACCCCGCCATTCTAGAAATTTAAAATTTTTCAAGTAGTATTTATTTTTAATTTTAGTGTTTCAGTACCTTTCAACTAATACCTTAGCTACAGTTTGTGATAGTTATTTTAATTTCCTTTCGATTTCCATTTTATTATAATATTTGTAAGCCAGTGTTGTATTTGACATCACCTGTGTAGTAATGTAGCTTATGAATTTCATTCTATCGGGTGGTGGTATGGACTAGTGGTGAACATACCCTAACATCTTTATGTCAACACTAAGTTTGACAGACCCTGTTAATTTGAGTCATTTGAGCCTTTCTCACTTCAAAAGTGCCAAATAAAGTTATTACTGGCAAGTTTAGTGTTATTTCTATTATTACTTTGTAAAGATATTTCGTAATTTGTATTAGAGTGCGATGACTAACAAACATCTAACGGATGCTGAGCTAGCGAAAATTTTGGAAGATCCTGAATTTTTTGAAAGTGATTTTTCTGAATTGGAAGAAGATTGTGGAGGAGGATGAGAGAGTGATGGCGCAAACGAGGAGACTGGCTTTGAAGATGATCTTCCCCGCAAATTATTTGGTATCCGGAAAGTTCACCGACTGCAATTCACCGACGGAAAGTTCACCGACAACAATTCACCAACTGGAAAATTCACCGAATGGAAAATTCACCGACTGGAAAATTGATCGACTGAAACATTCACCGACTGGAAAATTCACCGACTCGCAATTCGTCGAAAGGAACATTTACCGATTCTACAATTGATCGCTGACGATTTATTTATTAAAAACCATGAAATTTAGAAAATTGTTTTAAGGTCATGTATTTATTTCGTATCATAAAGTATTGTCACTATTTCTAAAAAATTGAAATGTACAGTCAATTACTGCAGTTCTTATGCTGTATGCAGAGCTATGCTTTTCTAATAAATGCATTCTATAAAATTTGTTATTCTGTGAGTACGTAATATTATAGTAATTATTCTGTTCGTTAACATAATCTTTCAAATATGCTATTTGTAAATAATACTGTTTTAATTTTTAGTAGAAACCTAGATATTTTTATATCGTAATAATAAATATTAATAAATAAATCATAATAAATAAACCATAATAAATAAATCATATAAAATAAAATAAATAAAATATTTTTTTTCATTTAAATGATTTAAATAGGATGTGTTTTATTCGAAATTTCATCATTATCATTTTCAGGAAAATTAATTAAAAATCAGCACATTTCAATTTTTTAGAAATATTGACAATAAGTACATTATGATACGAAATAAATAAATGACCTTAAAACAGATTTCTACATTTCATGGTTTTTAATAAATAAATCGTCAGCGATCAACTGTAGAATCGGTAAATTTTTCTTTCGACGAATTGCGGGTCGGTGAATTTTCCATGCGATAAATTTACCAGTCGGTGCATTTTCCAGTCGGCGAATTTTCCAGGCGGTGAATTTTCCAGTCGGTGAATTGTTGTCGGTGAACTTTCCGTCGGTGAATTGCAGTCGGTGAATTTTCCTAGAACCAATTATTTTATGGGAAAAAGGCTTTAAGTGGAACGCAAATCCCAGTAGAAGCCCAAATTCTAGAAGATCTCAGAGAAATATTGTAACAGGAAAGCCAGGACCGAAAGGAAATGCGCTAACTACACACAATAAAACAGAAGCGTGGGAAGTTTTTTTCACTCAACCTATGATAGACAGTATTGTACATTATACTAACCAGGAAGTTCAAAAACAAGCGGAAAGGTATAAGAATAAATGGTTTACAAATAAAACTGATAAAACTGAAATTCGTGCATTATTTGGAGTATTGCCGTCCTAAATAATAATCACGTAACTGTAAAGGAATTATGGTCTAAGGATTTAGGTTCTTCAATTTATTGGGCAACTTTATCCGCTAATAGATTTGAGTTCTTGATAAAACGGCGCGGGAAGATAGAAGGCAAATTGATAAGTTCCTACGTTTTCAACTGTAAAGCAGCATACATTCCACATGAGCATGTAACTTTAGATGAACAGCTTTTAGGACTTCGTGGTTGCTGCCCCTTCAAAATATACATTCCTAACAAACCGGACAAATATGGAATCAAGATCGTAATGATGTGCGACTCAAAAAATAGTTACATGGTCAGTACAATCTCATACATCGAAAAAGAAGAGCGAACAAGTCTAGATGCTGTTCCGACTCAACGGGTGATAAAACTTACAGAAACTGTACATGGTACTAACAGAAACGTAACAATGGATAATTGGTTTTCGTCCATACCTTCAGCCGAAAAACTGCTTTTGGACCATAAGCTGACAAAGGTTGGCACCCTAAGAAAAAATAAACGTGAAATACCTCAAAATGTTATAAACCGTAAACGAGAAGTAAGCTCCTCCATTTTTGGTTTCACATCCGAATTTACTTTAGTGTCTCACTACCCTAAAAAAGGAAAAAATGTTGTCTTGCTTTCCTTCGTCCGTCCATAATACTTTTTTTGTAAAGTCTTCATCTGCTTCAGTTTGCTGTAGCAGCCACTGGCTAAAATTCGTTCTTTGCAGAAAGTCGTTTTCTTGTAGAGCATGAACTTTTGAATAATGAAAAGGGTGATAATTCTCCCCTTTTAAAATTCTATGCACTAAACTGCAATTTATCCCAAGCTCTTGGGCGATTCCACGTGTGCTCATACCTGGTTGATTTTCCACGGCTGCAAGAACATCATCTTCTAATTGAGCAGTCCTGGTTGTGCGTGGTCGCCCACCGTGGTTGTAATTTAATTCAACACCACCAGTTTCCCGCATACGTTGGTCAAGCCGCTGAAAAACGTTTTTATCGGGATGACGACGATTGGGATAACGCAACGAATATTCTAGAGCAGCATTTCTTAAGTTTCCATTGCATTCACCAAGAATGAGGTACATGTCACAATATTCGTTACTAGTAAACATTACAAATGATCTTTAAATTTTGACGTTAAAGTGACATTAAATCATTTGGCACAAAACACATTTGATTAATAATTTTTGCAAATTATCAATCTGGTATGTTGCCAGCTTCATTTTATTTCATAATTTTATTATTTTTGTAACATTCAAAAAATTGTATCTAAAAACTCTTACAACTTTTGGAAAAATAAATTTATTTTTACAAGATTATACTGGGTTTGCAATATTTTGAATATAAAAATTTATAAAATATACTTCTGCTTTTCACTTTCAACGTGCCCACTTTGGACCCCCATATCTCATCAACGGGGCCCCTGAGACATTTTTTGCATTTAACAAAGTTGCTTATTTTGACATGGTTTGTCGCGTCTTGGGTATATGGTGCGTCATTTTTGGAACACCCTGTATACGGGTATTTGGATGCAAATAAGTTACTAAATCTCCCAAAAATTTAAAAATGTATATTTGATACCTATTCTTAAAATTACTAAGTTCTTAAATAATACGGTTTTAAAACTTATCTATCTAAATACAATTAATACTTTTTAATTAGGTAAAACATTCTTTTTTTTAATAGTTGATTAATTGGGCTTTGGTTCAATCACTGATGTTATTTATAAAATATTTGAAATTCGGCAATAAATTACTATTTTCAAGATTTGTAATAGTTTGGGCAACTACTGCAAATCTGAAATATGCATTCAATTTTAAAACGCAGAAATCAAAAGTTCTGGAAGACTGTTCCTTGAAATCAAAAATATTATTTTGATGTAATTTCAGTGTTTGGAAATCATAAGATATTTTCTAGAAGAAAATACTTCGTTACTGCAAGATTTTAATCCAAATCAGTTTCAGGGCCGGAAATGTAAGGATTATTGTAGTGCTAGTAAAGTTTTGTGGAACATATAAATAATGTAGCAAATTAAGGCCCTATCCCAAAAAAATTAAATGTTCTAGCGAGAGCCCTCTGTAGTGGAACAACCAAACTATAGGTATATCAAATGCCAACCATCTCCTCCACTTCAGGGCTCCTGAAAGTCAAACCGCCCCTTTCCCACTCCCGAAAAATACGGGCAGTACTTCATTTCTGTTCTATTAACTTGATTAGAAAATGGAAAAACTGTAGTGAGTAAAAAATAATAGAATATTGATATTTTTACTATTATTGATCCTTTATTCGATGTCTACACTTTAATAGTCTTAATTTAATTATTTGTTTCAAGATGCCTCAACTAAAAACCTTTCGGATATTACATGACAACTTTGTTTCTAATGCCGTTTCCATTATGCCTTCTGCAGTAGTTTAATCCAGGACTTCCTCTGGCATTTGGAGCATCCATGCTGGCTTCCATAATTGTGAATAAAAGGCATTCTTATATTGGCATGTATCTTGTAAGTTGATCGCATTCTGGTTTGATAGATTTCCAGATTGTGGGTGTTCTTGCAGCACTATTTAAAATTTCTAAATTAGTGATAATCTACCCATGCTACTTTTAGCATCCTTTTAAGGTTCCAAATTTTCGTCTCTTGCTTTCTTATGGTTGACGTTTCACTTCCATATTGCTCCAGATGTAGGTTTTCGGGAATTTTATTTTTACTGCCAGTGAAACATTTGTGGAGGTTAATAAAAAAGAAGCACTATATGATTGGGTAATCCCCACCCGGCACTACTTCTACCAGTTCCCGCGCTAGACTGTGCCACTATGGTTATAATAAAATCGTTTCTGTAAGATCTAAAATGTGTCTAGTTTTTTTATTGATTGTGTAGTACTGTGTGTTGTATAGAGTCTTTGGTTGTACTTGAAAAAAATATCATTTAATCTTTTATACATATATTGTATATTAAGCACATGTTTCAAGTGTTTGTTGAAACATATCCACCATGTTTTACTTTCTAAAAATTGATGAAAGCATCTTATGCAAGAAGTTATGTTATATTTATTGATTATCATACATTAGAAAGGGTAAGTATGCCTTGTGTTTTGTATTAAATATAATTTTTTTTTGCAAATGGTCGAAATTTATTACTACCTGGTGAAACTATTAAAAATAGTGGTTAAAACTATCTTGTCCTAAATATGCCCCTTCAGTCTTCCTATAAAACATTGATATATTTTCTTCTTCCTCTGTGAAGATCAATTGTGTATTAATTACGTACACTGAATAAGTTATGTGAGCCCCATTTGCACGTATGCCGGACAGGGAGCTAACCTAACTCGTTGAACAGAAAAGAAAAGTTCCACTACATGGTTTATGAGTCTCAAAGATGTTTGTATGACAACCGGGACCGACAGAGTTACATGCCTTCCGAAGCATGACCGGTTGCATATGCCACTATATTGGTTCAACCGTTCGAATACTGACCAACGCGCATTACGAATACTGTTTGACCGGCGTTCGTAGTGCTTTGCTATTCAATTGACACATTGAAATATAAGCATTTTAATTGAATAATAGAGTGTACGTCATGTTTAGTCAGATACATTATACATACGATGTACTACAAGTAAATCATATTTCGACCGTTTTTCATGGAAACTCTTCCCTCGTATATGGACAAACCCGGTCTCATTTCAGTTCCTGGATTAAACTTCTCGTTTCAGACTTGACTGCTTAATCCTTTCAGACTGTATGCTCTTCTGTTCCATTTTCCGCTTTGCTAAGCATGAGAGCTGATTTAATAACAGTCGCGTTATTTAAAAAGTTTCACTGTATATACAATTTTCAAAAGACTGCCGGAAGCTGATAGGATGTAGTTTATATATATATATATATATATATCAAAGTAATGGATTTTTAGTTTGCCGTTTATCATGTCTAGACGTTTTATTATTTTAAGATTTAAATTCTTCTTTAGGGTTATAAAAATTAGCATTACTTTACGTTTAAAACTCCAAAGGAGAATTCTATTTCGAGTTGCACTTAATTACAGATGGCGTTTGGTTTTGTGCCTAATAAATCCTTTTCTTTACATTTTGGTTCCGATCAAAGTAGCATTTTTATTTCCGTCATTTGTAAACAAATTTTATTTATAATTTGGTCTGAACATGTCACTTTACATAGTTGTAATTGTGTTGTTTGTAGCGAATAAATGTTGTTGTCAAATGTCAACAGACCCTGAAGTAGATTTGGCTGATGATGAGGAGAATACAGAAGATATTGATTCTCTGGAACTTTTTCCGGAAGATGACCTATCCGCAGACGGATTAAGTCCAACAATAAAACCTAACCCAACTACCTCAAGCGTGAATCCAACTTTAACCAGAAGCTTAATAACATCTTCAGTTACTACAATTGAATCAACAGATGCCATTGGATCATATCGCCGACACGAAACAACAGCACCGGTAATTCATACTACAGCAGTCGATCAAAGTACAGAAGCAGGCCAAACTACAGTAGCAAGTCAAGCTACAGTAGCAGCTTCTACTATAGTAGCAGCTTCTACTACAGTAGCAGCTTCTACTACAGTAGCAGCTTCTACTACAGTAGCAGATCAAACTACAGCAGCAGCTCCAACGCCGGCATCCGATCACTTAGATGTGAGATTTGCATCACGTCCAGTTCTACCAGAATATCCTTTTGTGGTACCATTCATATACAAGCGCAAGTACCCTCCAGCTCCAATTTGTTCCGGATCCATCGTAACAGAGAAGTTGGTTCTTACTGCTGCTTATCCAATTGGAGTAATGCCACGGGGATACTACTGTGTTCTGCCTGGGTATGCTGACCTGATGGCTGTCAGTGCACATGACATAGAACTAAATTGCATTGACATTGAGGATGTGTACCTTGATGACAATTGGTATCCTCCAGAGGATTCCCAACCCGATCCCCTTAACCTTGCGGTTGTTAAGTTGAAGACAATAATACAATTTACTTGGAGGATTTCCACAGGTCGGATTCCATTTACAACGAACATCACTTTATTTTTAGGAAGCGGCGATATATGTTCGCTTCCTGCTTGGAAGTACAGAGGAGCCATTCCCGGGCCCGGATTTCCTCTGCAGCAGATCGCCACCCAACTAATTTCCGACAATGTGATAATTGGTATCGATGGGGATAAGTATAACATCTTCTCGGAGGAAGGTAAAACGCTTCATTTATGTTCTGCCAACATTGGAATGCCTATAATCTGCAAATGCACCATTGTTGGTATACTTATTCCTCCGGATACTCAAACAGGATATTTTGAATGCACCGATTTAGAAGTCCTTCAATTTTTGCTGATTTTACATCCAACAGCTCAACATTTTCTTAATGAAACCATCCCATCCAGTTTTAATCCCATATTTGATGACGATGATGATGTCCATCAACAATTCTAGTTCAGGAATACTCAGTAGTTTACTTAATTATTAGACAAAAAAATTTAATAAAGTTATAATGGTTTATATATAAATGTCATAAATATGTCAAAAAATTGACTTTAATTACTTGCTTGCTTGCTTGCTTTGAAAGAGCGAGATCTAGGACGCGGTTTTCCAAGCATCTCTAAGCACGTAGGCCACATTTGGCCCATTGTACACCCTAACTAACAATTTTGCCTATCTGGGGTAATTCCAACCCCAGTAGTGATTTTTAACGTGTCACACATCGCAGTGGCACGGGACCTACGGCTTTACTTCTTATCCGACAGAAGGCGCATTTTCAGATTTTTCCCCGCTAGAAAAATCTCGCCGACCTCAGCCAGGTTTGAACCCGCGCCCCTCGGATCTAAAGGCAAACGCGCTAACCACTAGACCACCGAGGCCGGCGACTTTAGTTGCACTTATGATCTATTTTTATAATAGAATGTCTTGTGGCGTATACAGGTGTAAGCTAGACTTTTTACATGAAGTAAATCTGTAAGGTTGTTAAGCTGCATGAATGAGATGATCTTAAATAAGAATTATTTCCTATCATTAATGTTTATCTAGGAAGTAGAAATAAGCCCATTTTAAACTTAAAATTAATGAATGCTTCTTGGTTTTTATCGTATTTTGCATTATGTTTAATTCGGAACAAGCGAGGAAAAAATGTAAATTAAGTTTTCCTGCTTATGCATTACAAATTCTCTTGAGGCGTTCGAAGTGAAGAACTTTCTTATTAAATGCATTTTTGTGGTTTGTCTATTTTAAAGTCGCAAACTTTTTCATTTCCGGCGCTGTATATTAATATTGTAATTTTTCCAGGGCGGTGCATCTTGGCGTTATGTGACAGCGAGTGACATTTTATTATCAACGGAAAATATTTTATTTTGTCTCTCGTCCGTGCTCGAACTTACTTCGAACTTTAAATTAAATTCGGCTTGTTGTGTGCTCTAAATTAAGTTTTCGCGAGGCGGTCGCCTTTTTCTCCACTATCTTGTCAGTTTGTTCCCAGGGCGCGATTTTTAAAGGGTATAAGAAAGAGGTTTTCCAACTTTTGCAAATAATTTATTTGCCATTTTAACGATCAAGATACATTTTGTATATAAATTTTACTATTTTTTTTACTTACGATAACAAAATTCGCAGTAGATAGGAATTGTTTAATTCTAAACTTTATCTAATTTATTGTCAGCTTCACCTGACCTTAAACTAACCACCCTCAAAAAGTGTCAATTATACCTATTTTATATAAAACAGCTTCTAAACAAAAGGAATTTTACATTAATCCTGTTCATGATACAATAGGTCTCACAAAAATATAAAATATGGAAGTGACAACAGTTGTTAAAAGGAAATGCAACAGACATATGTACTTTAAAAACCGGTATGATATGAAAATTTTGCGCCATTAGATTGTCAAACTAATACCCTAAAATTGCAATCACATTCACTCTGTCACTGAAACTTTTTTGTTACAGTTTAAAACTTCATCTTAAAACATTATTTCATACTAGGGTAAATTTGCTTCTAAAAATGTAATAAGCTTGTTGAAACTTCTATGCTGTTTGCTTGTTATTTTATGAAATGCGTGTTTTAATGTTGTTCTTTTAGTTCGAAATTCGCCCGTATGGTGTTGGCAGTGTTTTTATTGCATACTCATTCAATGAAAATGATATGCGTTTTGTTTTTAGCTGAAAAGTGTTTTTGAACACATTTAACTTAAAAGCTACAGCAGTGAATTGTAGCTCCTTTCCCTAGCAGTATTTACAGTTATTTATGAATGTTTTATTAAAAACTCTCCCTAATATTTACAAATCAGTCAGTTTAATAGTCTACGGGCATCCCGTCATTCCAGGGCCGGCTTACTGTACTCAAGAGGGCATTCAACCACACTTACTTAAAGTATTATATTTTGCAAAATAATTAGCCTTGCTTGCACATTAAAATAGTTGATTGAACTTAATGGGTTTGAAGCTTCTGGTAAGGGTGCACCTCGTCATAAGCCGGTCCTGCATCACATTCATGTTTGTATCAGACTGAGATGACTGTTATCAAATGTCCCACAAGCATTCTACCTTTTTCAACGTTAAGACTACACCTTGGTTTTGATCACTTAAATGAGGTACGTCGCCCTGATATGGGAATGTAATTTTTTTAAGTGCGCTCTCATATAGGCTTCTGAAGAGTGAAAGAACTGTATTGCCGCGATTAAGGAAATGGTCGTTGTGTTTTTTTTTGGTTTGTATGTAGTCTGCGTTGTGTTGCTCATCTCGACAGCGTTACAAAAATATATACAGTACCCGTCGTATCTTAACAGGGAACAGTTCCCAAAAACACAGCTGCACATTACAGTAAAAGTTTCTATTGTAAGCATAACAACCTTTGTTTTGGGCAGTGAAGTGAAACGTACCCAAGAATTGTATTCCTATTTACATTTGGTTTCAAATATACATAAAATTCTATCATTTGTTGAACTTTCGCTATTAAGAAAAATGTATAAATTCTAACAGGTACCTATAACAAATATAAGTCTAAAATTTCAATAAACCTTTGTATATTGGTCCTTTCATACAAAATAGTATAAAATTCTATTAAATGTACCAATTCTGTGCGTTACATTGAGACTGGGTGAGGTAAGGAAACGTCACACTGTTGTTACCCTGTCTACCTCAACATAACGCACAGAATTGTCGCTGTGTCAGCAAATCACCCCTTTTTCATCAATGATTGCTGTATCAGAGGACAGGCTTTTAAGTCGCGTCTGCAGGAAAGATCGCGGTCGCCGCCTGCATCTCTTCCAGGCTATCGCACAAGTGGCAACACTCGAGAGCAGAATCCCCAAAGCCCCCAAAAATAGGTAAAGGGGAGGCAGCTGGAGCAGAAGTGAACAATGAGTAAGTGCCTCGTCGATTCCTGATGGGCAGTCTTCCACTCCATCGCACCATACGCTCGCATTAATGCACGCGTCCAGTTCCGGACATCGGTATTGACACTCGTCCGCCTTTATCCATAAAAGCCCTAAACCGTTGGGCGGAACTATCCTCCTGAAATAGAAAGGTTTTTGGTATTGGTTAAACACACACAGCCTGTCAAGTTTCGCCGACCTAATCGAATATGGACGATGGTGTGCATCGGAGCCGCATTTCCTGAAAGATGATATATACCACCAGAATTAAACTGTGTGACATATTTGCATCTGTGGATATGCATCAATATGTTCAGGCCACAAGCTACAATACAATGTCATATATTGTAGCATCAGTCACATGTCTGTGTATGAAGCTGGTTGGTGTTATAACGAAATATTGAGGGCGTATATAATTACTCTTGGTTAAGTGTCATTTGTACGTCCAATGAGAAAGGATGAATGTTTTAATATTTTTGAATATGGAGGCGGTCATCGCCGGTTTGTTTCTGTTATTATAAATTATTTTTTATTATCGAATAGAAGTCTGCTAAAATGGATTTCCGTAGTGAAATTTATCAAACCAAATTCCTCGGTATTCTATTCAAAATAGATTGGATGAATTTAGATTAAAAATGAATTACCAAGCAATTACGTATATTTTTAAGCCACCATCAGTTCTATAATTATAAGGTTTTGCATTTATTCTAATATTTAATTGTTGGTACTGGTAAGAATGGAGATTCTAAAAGTATTTCTATACGTTAAAAATTATTAAGCCAGTCCCAGTTTGAGAACTGTCAGTGTCAGATTGTAGTAGATATTTTTTGATTACAAAATAAACCGTTGATATAGTATTCTTTTGTGGTTTTTGCAACGACTATGCCTCAGCAGCCGAAAAAAGTGCCATCGCAAATACCCTACCAAAAGCAGCCAAGTTTTCAGTAAAACATTCCGACACCTGGAAGGTATGGATTTTTGTCAATATATAGGGGCTGGAGCTCCTCATAAGAATATGCAGTGAAAATGGAAGAATCTGTTGTTGATACTATTTAAAAAAAATAGAGGAAGCACTTGTCGCATTTTTCTATAATTATGGCTCCTTCAATTTTGCTACATTGGCAGGAGCTACATCAATTCTCGGTGGCGTCTTTAAAAAGTTTAATAACATCCGCCAATTTCTTTGTTTGGTGGACTGACGGTGCCATATTTAACAGAGACGGGATCAACAATTTTCAGAACTTATACCATTGCTATTTAGACACCCACCTTTACGTACAGAAGACAAAGAAATACCCAGAACAATTTGTGGAGTTTGTCTGTATCCCGAGACGGAATAACTAGGTAACTCCACGAACATGTGTATTGCAATTTTGTTGACAGCAATTTGCTTTGGAATATAATTTTTAGTTTTACCCAGGTGTTGTGCCTCAGCAAGATGATGCACCTCCTCGCAATGGACCATGTCTTAAGTGATTGTTAAATGAACATTTTCATGGCCTATGTGACAACTGTTATGATTTAGTTTCATGAACACCGAAGAGCCCAAACGCATTATAATTTTAAAACTCAGCGAGACAGACAGAAATGATTGGCTATTTAATAAGATGTTATCACTGATTGTACGGTTTCCCCTTTTTTCGTTTAATACCTCTTTATACTCTTTCAAGAAATTTTACTTTTAAAACTACTGAAATGCTCTCGCATGTGGAATTGTGAGTTGCTTACTATTTTTCTGCGCCTCTTGGTATACGCAACAAAATTAAACAAGAACTACTACATCACAGTCGTTTAACGTAGTTTATTACAAATTTGGATCACATCGTTTTCGAGCACCCACAGAATTTATAGCATGGGCTGCTGGTATTAAATTGATCAGTGTACATCACTTTATCACTTACTGAGCGTTTTTTAAGCCCGGTCACGTAAACGTGCGTTGGCATTTTGATGTGTATCATCGGTCAATACCTGCGTTCTTTCAGTCCTGTGTAAGCCCGGAATTTAGCAGGTGAAAACTATACTACACCGATGTTTGTTATAGAGTGAAAGTCGCTTGTAATAATTTCTGAGAATTGACATGTTACTTCTAGAATAAACAACGACCCGAATTTGCGCCGTGTACCTACAAATGTTGTTATTTCATTACTCTGCTCCGTCCATTTGTTTGATTAGGCCGACAAACTTTATGATCGTCTTATATTTACCCGGAGATACTAACCTGCGTGATAATTCCAGCCACCAAACCGAATAAGAACCCGCTTCTTTCCCTAAGAACTCCACTACGATTGTTTTCGATAGGTCCTGTCCCAAGTAATCGATCTCCATCTTATCGACAGGAAGCGGACTCGGTCCGTTAGTGCTGCTGATGCTCCACCCTTCCGAGAAAACTTCCACTAAGTTATGGCGTCGCGAGGACGTAATATAAGGACAAATCACAGCGGAATACAGCGCCGTGTGTACAGTTATCCTGTTTGATGTTCCGCAGCGGATTGGGGACACGCTCGTTTCGTTTCCTTGTTTACTGGAGTGCTTCAGAATAACCCCGCTGATTTTTGCGTACAGATATTTCTTCGGAGCCGGTATTATTACCCGAGGGTAATTCTCGCAATTTAGCTGAAATACGATGAGAGAAAGGGAGAGAGTTTTATTGGAAACATTAATAAGTTGCACAGACTTACATCTTCTGGAGATTCGTTTGGAAATTGAAAAGTAATTTCCCCGCTTGGACCTTGCCTCCGCAGATTACGGGTGCAGACCGGAGTTCGAATGAACTTCCACGTTCCCTCGAAGAATAGGGTGCTGAAATCATCTGACGAATTCATGCCTGTCACGTCGAATCTCAGTTCCACTACGTTAGACGTAGAAATGTAAGTGAAAGGGAGATGAGCCCCGCCATTTCCCGAACATAGACAGTCTCTTGGAACAGCTGGTACATCATCCCAAGGCACTTCGAAGAAACGAACTGTAGCGGAAGTGTTGCCATAACATTGAAGACGATCGCTGTCAGTGCTAAGCCGCGTCTGGCAGAGGCGATTTTTAAACGCTAACTGTGTTAACGTTATCTTCACTTTCTCGTCCTTCTGCGCTTCGAAACGGTAGACGCAACTGTAAGCGTAAATTACTTCATACACACTTTAGGGCTCATTATCAAAAACTTTACCTGATATTCTTCGCTCCGCCTCTACCGTACATGAATATGTCTCGGGGCGCTTGAAATTTCTGCTGAGTATTTTGCGTAATGCTAGTAAATTTTCTAGAACAAGCCCCAATGCCGTAAGGTTCTCCGTCTTGATGCAAATCAACGAACTCGTACAGAGCTCGGAATTGAACCGGTCTATAACATTGCACACATATTACACTGAATTGGCAAACGAGGCGAAAACAGAAAATTACTTTTTGTGAGGCTGAAACGTACGTACCTGAGGGCTGTAGAGTCTGATACTTGTAACTCGAGAGTAAGGCTGTCTCCAGAGGAGAGGAAGCTCTCTGCTAATGAACAGGGACGTGGAAAACGCGTATTATTGCCCAGCATCGAATGATCGCAAGTTCTCGGTATGTGCTCCCTGCAATATCTTGCCAGCAAAGTCACGTTTCGTGTGGTCCCTAGAGGTCCAGATAGACTCGTTTTCGGAATGTTTTTCGATTTATCTTTGCTGCTGCTGAAACACGCCTGATTTAGAGCGGAAAATAAATACGATCAGCTAAAGTTAATAGAAATACGATGGTTGAGAAGTTAACAGTAAAGAAAATAAATTACCAGAACAGGTCGTTACAGTTTGTGCCGGTCCAAACCTGCCCGTCCCAGACTTTCAAGCTGCTTCTACACATTTCCTGATCTTGCTTTTGCGGGTCCCTTGATCCAGCTACATGAAATTTGATAACTGATAGCCAGACTCTGTAACGTGGGGGTGGGAACAATAGCCTCGTTTGCCTCCAAATTCCGTCCGGATACCTCGACAGCGGCCTAAATGGAACAGGAGACGGCGATACCGACGTGTCCATTCCTTGCAAATGATATAGGCAAGTGGTATTCGCTGGGAGCGTATGCAAAGGATTTTCCAGAATCCCTTTATTCGTGCCCCTTATCCAAAATTCGCAGTTGCGTTTATTTTTAATGAACGTCGGCGACAGTTGATCTACAAATTTTACCTAAAAAGGAAGTTCGTAATGGCAAGTGCGCAGACGAGACAAGGTTAATATAATGAAAGGAACCGGATAAGTGGTGAGTCTGCAATCTACTTCATCTATTTACATACTTCTACTTCAAGTTGGAATCCGTGGAGAGATTGAATCGGCGTCGGATGCAAAAAGGTTCCGTACGGAGATGTCGAGAACTCGACTAGCAGTTCATGGCCACTCGAAACTGCTTCAGGAACTGCTTCTCCTCCGCCGCAGAATTTCAGGATAACGGGATCGCGTGTCGTGTAGCCATCGTATACGGTCACGTAATCTTGAACGTCATCACATGCATTCCAGACTTTAAGCTCGCGACTGCTGGCAGTTCCGTACAATGCGGACTGACTACGAATCGAGATTAGTTGTCCTTTAGACTGGCGTACAGTTATTAAGGCATGCTTGCCTTCAGGAATTTCGTGCTGACGAACTGCATAATAACATGTCACGTTGCGAGGATACAATCCGGGAAAGTTGGGAGACTGTAACCTGCAGTCCTTTCTGTCGCAATCGCTAAATATTCGAGAACAATACGTCCCCGTTATTAAATCTCCTAAATAGTACTCGGGCTCCGGCTGCACCGACGGAACCGTTGTATTCGCGAAGAAAGGCTTGCCTGAAATGTTTCAATAGCTCTTATTAAAGTCTTGAGCTTATTTATTTAACGTTCTGCTTTTAATTTCTGTAATTAATCTTACCTCCGCCGTACCTTACTGTAGCCGAAGTCTTTTTCAGGAGCTTGTATTCCATGCGAAAGTCGAAATTGTATCCGTTTTGATCCTTCGCCAGGCGTAATAAGCTTACGGTTATCGTTACGCTTTTAGTTTCGCTATAATAAATCGCTGGGCCCCAGGAAGTTCCACACCACGAGCCTCCTACGTGGGGTCTGTTTGATTCTATTATTTGTAAGGCACCATCTGGACAACCATCCGAAGTGAAGGATACAAACCGACCCAACGTGAAACTGTCGAAAGTTAGCTGAAACAAAAGTTGTGTTATATTAGTGAAAAATAGAATTCTCTGTACGATATTCTCCGAGCACAAAAAACCGATTTTCTCTGCTGCTTTTCATTTTATTTAATAATCCTTGAGATAAATTACGTGGAAATGAAGCATGGGCCTTTTAATGCTTCGTAAACGAACTCGGTTTTTGTGCCCAGAGTAAAGGTTGTTCCCGAAATCCCCTCACGCAGTAGGATTAGAAAACAAACTTAATATCGGGACAGGTCAACTTTTTATGGTTATGTAGGTTTATTTGTCAACCTCTTATAATTTATAACTCTAGAAATGAGAACGATTCTGGCTTTATTCGCTGTCGAGTTTGTCGTACCTTTAAGTCGCTGGCGAAAAGTTTCAGGGCCGCCAGTTGGTTTTAGAGACAATATCGACTATGCCAGGCGTATGACCTGCTTGAGTAACGAAATTTAGCGCCACAAAGGATCTCATTAGAACTTGCAGTCACCATAATGGGATTAAATTAAAGATAGCTCTCCTCGATTTAACTAGACTCGCAATCGTTTTAATATATTTTCGTCTGAAACTCCTCCATTACCTAAATAACCCTCACCTCGAGTTCTTGCGGAAACTTCTTCGCTTTCAGACTTTCTGCTCTTAAATCACGGATGATTTTCTCGAGATGACGTAAACAGGATTTTGCGCCGAGTTTCGAGGTTGACCCGGGTTCGACCACGAATAGGGAATTTTAATCTGAACACCACAGGACGTTCTCGTTTCTGTCTTATAGCTTTCTGTATAACAAATTGAAGGGAGTAGCGGCAAGGGAATGATGAAATTGCCTTAACAAATCATGGTATCACAATAAAGACGCGCGGTTATTTTTTTTCCTTTGCGTCTGTCCTGAAATACGACACCGAAAACTTGTCATCTAGATCCTCAGATATGAATGTGAAGCTGTCTAGGGAGTTTTTACTTTCAGATGTATGAATGTGAGCTCAGCACCCTTGTCAAGCGTTTCTATTCTCGGATGAATGTCTCTCTTGCTGCTTTTGCCAATGTGCGTTGTGTTCCAGATGTTTCCATTTACACGGCATGTTCTGAGTGTCGACGATGTAGGCACGTTTTGCAATTAAGCGCCGCATGGAATTTACAAGTGGACAAATTTCGACTCATTTTGCAATTAATAATTTCCCAAGTTTTATCGTTACACTTCCGCGAATGTACTGTTAAATAAATTTCCGCGCTCGCCAGCCAGGAGAAAAAGTTTTAATCTGATTATTCTTTGAGTGATTAACTCTAAAAAGAAATGCTAATTATTTTTAAATGAGAATTATTAAATTGTTCGTCGGAATTCCACCAGCGACTGTGTTAATTCTTCAATGTCAATGAAATTCGCTTTGAAGTTTCGAAGTACACACAGAATATTAAAATATCAAATAAAGAAGCTTAATGTGTTAGCATACACGGTCACTACAAAATGATTAGTTTCCACTAGAATTGGCGTTTGTAACCAGGGCACGGTTAGTCCGACTGGTGTAAATTTAATTTTTTGTAATTAAAAATTGTAATTTACTTCTCCTAGAAGTAATTTTGAAATATGTATTCCAACAAATTCTCAATTACTAAGCGACTAGTGGAATATATTTAGTAACAAAAATATATTTTCCTTTCAGTACCTCCTATGTGGAATATAAAAAACATTTAACAAGGCTTGGTTTGTAGAGAAGCACATGATAAAACAAGTAAAAATTCTTCTCTATACGTGTTCATGTCGGTGTACTAATCCAAATTTGGTTTTATACAGTGCATCGGGAATTATTAATCATCTCGAAATAACTTGTAAGATATCCGTCCAGCTTTGTCAAGCATTCAAATGTTCACTGTCGTTAAGTTCGAAAGATTTCTAGAATCTTGTGTCACATTATGAAGTCAGTACTAGATATTTTGTGTGTCAGATGAGCTAATCAACAAATTTTTTATTAAAGATTGACTTTGGAAAATAGAACGTCTGTCTTAGAATTAATTCTCGGGTATTACAAACGTTCTGTTAGTTTTGTAGGCCTTGAATTGCTTGGTAAGCGTTGATGGATTTTATACAAGTTTTTTAAGGTGCTTCTTCTTCTTAGTGTTCCAATCCGCTACCGGATGTTGGCAATGTTGGTAATGCCTATTCTTGTTTTGTTAACCGCTGCCCTAAATCACTCCGTTGTGGTTTTACCATACCATTGCCTGAAGTTTTTCAGCCACGATATACACCTTCTACCTGGTCCCCCTTTTCCCTGGATTTTCCCTTGTAATACTAATTCCAGAATGCCATATCTTTCTGTTTTTCTCATTATATGCCGTAGGTATTCTAATTTTCGTTTTTTTGCTGTTTTAATTATTTCGGTTTCTTTCCCAATTATTAGCAATACTTCTCTATTTGTGCTATGGTCGTCGACCCAGGAAATCCTTAACATGCGGCTATACGACTACATTTCGAACGCTTCTATTGTTCTGCATGAAGCTTCTGTGAGAGTCCATGACTCCGCTCCATAGAGAAGTGTGGAGAAAACATAGCATCTTATAAGTCTTATTTTTGTGTTCATCGTTATATCATGGCTGATATCAATGCTTAATAAACAGAATTGCATAGGCTATGTTAAAGAGATTTTGATATCACCACATTGGAGTTTTTGTGCCATATCTAAAAGATAATATTCGATATAAATCCTAAGTCCGATAGATACCATAAAAGATGCATATCACGGCTACCTTTTAATTTTTTCCACAGTGTAAGTTTCTTATTAAAAGGCAATATGGTGACTGATAATTATCAAAAGTTTTAGGTTAGAAAATCACGCACGTTTTTTTATCGCGTTGTTTTTCTTTGTTTCTGTCGGTTCTTGTTACTCTGTTATACTTATTGTGTAATGGATGTCAGACAGAGTAAGACAAGTTGTAAACCGAACATGTTCTGGTTGTACACCAAGCTTTAATAAAGCTAGTTTATAATGATTTATAAAGTTCTATTTATTATATATGCATGTATTGCTTATATATAAAAAAATAATATAGATCGGTCTACGGAACGGAAATGTAGCCATTAATCAAATGGAATTAGGATACTTGAACTGGGCTTCATGAGAAGCAGTCTAAGGCTTACCAGAGAAGATAGAGTAATGAATGAAGTGATATGGAATAGAATGGGTATTACTAGAACAGTCACCAGAATCTTAGAAAATAGAGATCTGGAATGGTTTGGTCATGTGCCTAGGATGCAAGAAAGCAGATGGCCCAGAAGAATACCACAGTGGGAACCGACAGGCAGTAGAACAACGCTGATCAGCTTGGGCATGGGAGAGATATATCTGTGCAGCGATGACAGAAAAGGCACTACAGCAAGGGGACTTAAACTCTATTTGTTGAGCATTGAGCTAGAACGTAAACAAACGCTTGACAGATGCGTTGATTTACCGGATGTGTATTTACGTAATATTCCTTGCGTTTCTAAATTAACGTTCGCGCCGTCAGAATTCTTTTGTAGTAGGACGTCCCCTACGATTACACGTTTCTGGAACTAGTTGCTCCATTTTAGGAATCTAAGTACCAGGCACTACACAAACGCTCCGAAAACCGATAAGCACTGCTTAAAAAACACGCTAACTTAACCCGGTAATTATGAGTGCAAAGTAAAGGTTTTGAGCGTCAATTACTCCTTAAGTAATGAAGCGTTAGCGTTATCTAGCGTAGACCAATCACAGCGCGCGCTCGGGTGAGTCAAACACGTGCGTTTGTTGACGTTCTAGCTCAATGCTCAACAAATAGAGTTTAGATAATACAGAGCTGTGGAGAGAAAAAACGGCACACTCGTAATGCCAGAGAAGAAGAAGTTGTGGTTGTGGTTCTTGCCTGTTTTCGTTGGAATACTGTTATTTTTTAGATATAAAGCAAAATTGCCAATGTAATAATATTTAGACACTTTAAAACAGCCAGTATAACTTTACTTATTGTTATTAAACATCTTGAAAGAAATTGTACAAAATCCATCGAGGTTTGTTAAACATTTCAAACGTCGATTCTTAGCAAGTGCACACAGAGATTAACATGCGAGAAAAGAATTGTCCTTTGATAACTTAAATAATTGTAAGTAATGAGCTAAAGTGTAGGATTAAAGTAAAAGCGCAGATTTTATTTCTATAGCCAACCTTTATGGAAAATGTTATTGGTCATATTATACAAGGGATTCATTAAAAGCAGGTTAAACAAATATTAATTTCATGAAATTGTCATTTCACAGAAGCTTGAAGAACAAATTTAATACTTCGTAAAGAATTATTTGCAAGTTCGCGTTATTTAAGAGACCTATTGTGGTATTAATTTATACACAAAGGCTGTAAGAAGAAGTTCAGCTTGGAAATTACAATGAATACATCAAAATCATAATAAATCTTCACTTTGTAGACTTAGAAATGCTTACTTACGTTGTGGGAAAGCTTTCCAATTTTAACAGACAATCAGGCTACAAAGTAAAACCATAGCGGCTTCTGGTACTGCAGGATTGATCTAACTGGTTAATCCTTTTGGGTTCTTTGTTCTCTTCCTCTTTGTTGAGCCAGTTTTCGCGTTTAAACTTAATTGTTTTCCTTATTCAATATTATAAGATTACTGTTAATAATGGAAATGCAAGTACGTTAAGACGCTTTTAAAGGGAGCTTTTTGTTAGTATTTCTAAGACGTTTTTCAAGTAATTAACTTTTTCGCAATTATTCTAATTATCTCTACTGGCAAAAAGTAGAACAAATAAAGCGAATCAGCGCTTTCTCTTTAAATTTTTTATTTTCCGTTTAAAATACGATTTCGAGATGTACGTTCTGCTTTAAAACTGGCAGCCGGGATAATTTGATTTTGAGAACTTACTCGCTTCGTCATATTTTGATTCCAATGAATTCGCTGGATATTAAAGACGTGCAACCATATTTTTAATATTTCCAACCCCGCATATATCTTGATTTTGTGTTTGCTTGGCGGTTTGATATCTTGGTTTCATAAAGTGATCCTTGAGATGCTAAAGAAAATTAAAGAATGTTTTTACTACAGAAGGAAAATATTTAGCCACGATCTTTTCGTGAATTCTAAATAATTCAAATCTATATGAGTCGGTTCTGCTTGTTTGATATTTTGTTTCTGCAGTTTTTAGGAATTCGTAATATTTTTCTACCGCTGTTTGAGGATCGATATGAAACGTGCGTAAAAAATTAAATTCCACGATATACAGAAGAATTACATTATTGTACCGTTTTTATTATTAAAAATATAAAAAATGCATATCAAAAATGTGTGTGCGAGTGAAAGAGGGGCGGGGGGCGGGTAGAAAGTGGCGGGAGGGAGCGAAAGAATCGGGGGGAAAAGGAAACAATAGAAGAAGTGGAGAGAGGAAGGGGAGGGGAGCTGTAAGGAGAAGGAGGAAACAGTAGGAGAGGTAAAAGAAGAGGTAATGGGGAAAGGGAAGGAGAAAGTGAAAGAAAAGCAAGGAAATAGAATGAAATAGAAAAGTGGTTGAAGGAGGAAAAGGTATATGAGACAATGGGAACAAGGGGATGATAAACTGGGGAGAAGGGGAGGAAAGAACCGAACATTAGAAAATAGGGGAAAAAGAGAGTAAGAGCAAGAAAGATATGAGCGAAAGGAAAAAAAAGATTTGGAGAAAAGGAAGAGCTACGGTAGGAAAGGGGGAAGGGAGCAGGCGAACCCCGCAACTGTAATTTATAGAGCAGGCGACTTTAGGGTTTGGGTGGTCCTACGGCACAGCACGTTGTTTCCAACGGCGCAAGCCGAATGTTGCCAAAAACTAAAATCATGTAGATGTTACGTATGTCGTAACGTATTATTTATACAGATTATACTCTAACTGCAAGAAGTGTTCAAATTTAAACAAGAATTTATTGATAAAGAAGGGTACTACAATATTACAACAATAAAAATTATATTTCTTTTCGATGTAGTTCCTCTGTCTAGCGTTGCTCTTGTGTCATATATCTTTTTTTTATATCTTCCTGGAAGAAGTCTTTGGATTGTATCCACTCTTGAACAGTTTCAATAATGTCGTTAGTTGACTGAAATCTTTTCAGAAATTCGTCTTTTCCGTTTGTCTTTATCACGTAAAAGTATCGAATAATAGTCTGCATTGATTGTACGACGTTCTGTAAGCAAATCAACAATCTTCAGTCTTCAAAAAAAGTTGCCATCACTTTACCAGCTGACAACACAGTTTTTGCTTTGTTTGACTTTTGAGATGCGATGTGACACCACCGCATGCCTGCACGTGTTTACTCGAGCGTAAAATAATGTCATCTCATTCTCTGCCATATAGCTGCAATAGAGAAGAAGCGATTTGCAAAGGATTCAACTTGTATTCTTCGGTCAACAATCATGGAATCCCCCTTACGATACTTTAGCTTGTTTTTTATGATGTCTTCAGCGCTTTCGACACTAATTTGTATATTTTCTGAAATTTTACTATCTGTTACCCGTGTGTCTTGCTGAATAAGGTTATTAAACACGCCACGTTGTTACGATGTATATAATTACTTTATATTACGATGGATGTCTTTGGAAATAATCGTCGTTTTTCGCTAGTTGTTGAAAGCCAATACGCATTAAATATTAATCATACCCAGTAACAATACTGACAGATTATTTTCTTTACAAATTATTTTTTATATGCACACATTCGTTTTTAAACATTTCTGAATATTAATTAGCAACAGAAAGTGAAATTTTTAAAATGGACTTTTGAAAATGAGGTGTTGTTAGTAACACATCGTGTTGATTGCTTGGTTGAATGGGTGTGAAGTATTTTTTTATATGCAGGAAGTTTAAATTGTACAGGTGAAAGATATTATAGAAACATTTAAGTGGGTTAGTTATTTATAAAGCGAACAATGCATTGTCCTTGATAATACTTTCCAGGTTATTATGAACTTTACTGTGAAAAAAATTAGCAAATAAGACCGTGAACATTAGCTGTATATACAGGGCGTTTAAAAAATACGTTCGGATATTTTACCTACTTATAGATCTCATCATTACAAACAAGATAGTCTACTAACATGGGTTCGAAAATTAACCGTTTTCGAAATATGGAGCTTATTAAGAAAATAAATATTACTTATTATTTCAATAGATGTGTTTTAATTACAAATAATTAAAGTAGATGTTCTACATGTCCTCCTTCCATTTGTACACATCCTTTGGATCTCCGTAAAAATGAACGCCGCATTCTTTCAAAGATTCTCGGATTCATACGAACAGTCCAGCAGGCATGTTCTATTCGTTCTCGCAATTCGTTTAAATTATTCACAGGGCTTGTATAAACTAACGACTTTAAATATCCCCAAATACAAAAGTCGAACAAATTGAGGTCGGGAGATCTAGGTGGCCACACAACTGGACCCCCTCGCCCTATCCATCTGCCGTTATAATTTTCGTTTAGGAAATCTTTGACCATGATTGAAAAATGTGCAGGAGCTCTATCGTGCGTCAACCACATATTCATTCTATGAATGGGGGGTACATCTTCTAACAATAGTGGCAAGGCATTACGCAAAAAGTTAAGATGCAATTGGCCAGGCTAACGGTTTCAAAAGAAAAGAAGGTCCTATCATATGGTCTCCAAAAACACCAAGCCAAACGTTAATTGAAAATCGTTGTTGATGATTCGATTTAATAATAGCATGAGGATTTTCATCTAACCAAACATGGCTGTTGTGGAAATTAAAAATGCCATTTCTTGTGAATCTAACTTGGTCAGTAAATAAAACTTCATTAACAAAGTTTGCGTTTTCCGCAACTCTTGTCAGTGCCCATCGGCAAAACACCAGACGTGCAGCATAATCAGGCACAATATGAGTCTGTACCCTTTGAATGTGGTAGTTGTACAATTGCTCCTCACGTAACATTCTCCAAATTAGGGAACCATTAATATTTGTTTCTGCAGAAAGTCTTCTAGTACTGGTATCTGGATTTTCTTCAGTCCTCCTTAAAATGTTAAGTTCCGCTTGAGGAGTAGAAACTGATCTAGGCCGACCACCACCACCGTTTCTTGGTTTAAATGCGCCAACTTCAGATAAACGCTGACGCAAATTTTTAAAAAATTTGTCTCACGGAAGTGTCCGGTTCGGAAATGCTTCGGCATACAAGCGCATCCATTGGCCTTACCATACATGAAATGTATATCTGCCATTTCCGCGTTGGTAGACACATTCCAGCAACAACAATAACAATATGACACTTACAAATAGTCAAAGTAATGTTGTTTTATCCACCTCCATAGCAGATATGATAAATAGATTCTGCACTCCTATTATTGTTATTATGAAGCTTTCACCGGCCCATCGCTTTTGGTGTGAGACATGCACTCCTACCCTGCTTAAATAATTCGGCTGCATTTTGATTTTCGAACCCATGCTTATTACGATTTTGTTGTTTGCATTGATGAGAGCTGTAAGTGGGTGAAATATCTGAATGTATTTTTTAAACATCCTGTATATATTTATTTATTTATTCATTCATTCATACATATATAGTTAGATACCAAACTAAATCTAATATCTTGAGTATATGTTTCTTTATAATTCGAACTTGTACTCGTTGTTATTGTAGTTTTTATATTTTTTGTTGATATGGGATTAGCTCCTTGATGTGTTTGAAGGCATGGTATATTATCTTCAGAATTTAAAGCAGCTGTGTAACATTATATATTGGCATACTAATGCGGTATTCCAGCGTAAAGATATTTACAGCGTCCCATATTTGATAGAGGAAATTATATCAAAAGCTTCTGCAATTTGATTTAGGCTGTATGTATCTGTATAGGATTTTTGGATATTGCGTAATATATAACAGTTCTGCCGCATAAGGTCGTTGATCCCAGTTTTTATGATGATTGTATTTTTATAATGATTTGTTTCCAAAAAACGCTACTGGAAAATAGGAAAATGACCATCAAGTTCAACGGAGAGGAAACATTCCGTATAAAAAATTGACCTACAAGGTGGGTCAGCTGAGGTATCCCCCCTTAAAAGTTGTTGACGCAACCTAACATACACACAGCATAGCAACCAAAACTTTTTCTATAATTTTATTAAATTGATCAATATTGCATACTTCTATGGCAACACTAAGTCGAACTGTGAATTTACTTGTATTTTAAAACAGATCTCAATCTCAAATAATGAGAAAACAGGTTTGTCCCTTATTTTTTGTGAATGCCGCGGAAATGCGGCTGCAGCCCGCAATTTATATTTTAGGCGCTATCCAACTAGAAGACCACTGTCTGAAAAATTATTTAGACACCTTGAAAATTCTTTAACAAACAGTGGTAAATTTATTAATTCCAGAAGATGTAGGCCCAGAACGATTACGTACATGTAAAATGAGCTCTTAGTGCTAGAGGGCAGTGAATTCTACAAAAATATATTTCTCTTTATTACTTGTTATAATGTTGTATTATTTACCATATTTGTTTAGCAAACCTTTTATCTGTATTAATAAAATTAGTAACTAAATGGTTCAGTACTTACATACAAAATGTTGATCTTATTAATGTTTGTGTTTGTTTGTTTTATTTTTTATTTAACGTCGGCCTATTTCTGCTACTATGGCTAACCACCGACGCCAGGGAGCGATCCTACCACACCTGGAAATTTAGCCTGTTTGAGGGTTCTTTTGACGTGCCCAACAACACTTGGACACGGGGCCTACGATTTTACTTGCTATCCGAGAACAAGGGCCGTTTTAGCGTTTTTTATCGCTCAGAAAAAAACCACCGACCTCGGCGTCCGGA
>JABXWE010019980.1:0-17500 GCA_014611495.1 Limonius californicus | reverse complement strand
TATCTCTGTTAGATTAAAATTTACAAACAGAAATGAAAAAACAGAGAGACTTCTATTATGTATAGGTGCTTTGATTGTTTATTTTTATACATTTTATGTTTTGCTTAATTCTTTACACACTTTATTACATTGTTAACTAATAAAATAAGTTTGAATTAATTATGAAATAACATATTACTACTGTTCAACTAATGGTTATGGTTTCGAACAAAAATACTAATTTCAAAGCATTCACGCTTCAAAATGAGCAAGATTTATTAACAGCAAACATAAATTAAGTTAACAATACTTGTTTTCAACTTCTTTAATTTAGCACTTCAACCGGTGTGGCGTAAAAGAGAAGATACACGATTTTGAATTAAGAATTCCTAGTATTTTAAAAATTTTGTATAGATAAATCTTTAGGTGTTTAGTCTTTACCATCAATGTAGTATTAAAAGTTATGAAATAACACATTTAATTAGTGACGTGCAATAACAAAAAAAAAGTTAAGATAAGAAGCAGCAAACAGAAAAAGAAAATTAAATTTAAATAACTTGCAGGCAACTTCTTTTACTGCCAAAGTAAAAAAAATATAAGTTAAAATAAGTATAAAATGGCTGGCAGCAAAAGAAGTTTTGATTTTAATATCTTGCAGGTAGCTTCTTTATCACTATATCAGTAAAACATGTTACTGTAGGTGGACATTCATATAATACAGCAAATTAATGTACCTTCCTTTTGTATGATAGCAATGTCGGCTATAAGTTACAAGTGTTTTTTATTTTTTTACATGTAAAAATGATATTGTATTTTAAAATTAAACTTGATAGCAGCAAACTCACCTCAAATTAGAATCTACTAAATTGTAGCAAAAGATATTATTTTTATACAGCAGCATCGTAAGTGAAGAGAAATGCAATTCAGATTTTATTTGCATGGTCAATAAACACCCACAGGAATAAAAAAAAATGCAAACCATTGTAAAAGTGTGGGACTTGCATGGGTGGTTTACACTACTCTAAATCGGGAACAAGCATGTAAATTTAAAAATAAAGAAATTCTTCTTTAAAGGTTTTTTTTCAAGGATAAGCACCATAGATTTTAAATCTACCAATGCAAAGCTGGAAAATTTGGGATTGCTGTTCAAAATCAATTCCTTAAATACATTTACTATAAACAGCATGCTACTTATTCTGAATGCAATCAGCATCATAGTCTTACTTAGATCAGATTGTAATATTACTAACTCATTAAGAAAGCAATTGTAACACAAAATTTGTACATAAATTAATAATAACCAAGCTAAAAATCCCAAATTGCTTCCACTTGTAAAGCTCTACTTAGCTGCTTACAGAATAATACCAAAAAAATACGTTTTTTTTTATTCTAAATATATAATTACTTTCTTATATAAAAATTGCTCTAAAAACAGATTCCTTAATGCACTGTTGAAACTTTACATGTTCACACTCTTGCAGTATACTTAGAATAGAAATTTTTATGATGAAGCTTACCATTCTGGAATAATAAAAGATATGCCATTGTTTTTATAATTTATGACAAAAGTACCCCACTGTCATGAACTTAATTGTGGTCAAGATTGGGTAAGTAGAGTAATTAATACATGTATGTTGCATGTGCACAATAATGCTCCATTTTTAAATTTGTTCTACTGAAGTAAAATTTTCAGCTTTATTTAGGGTACCAACTTTCATTAATGGTTAATATTCAAAAAGTCATACAAATATACACACTGTGTAGGAATAAAAAGATTGTTAATGTACCTTACATCATTCATCATTTCATCTAGCCTTCGTCAATCAATTTTTGGATGTAGACTTTTACAATCTCTGTCCATTTTACCTTATACATATATTGGCCTAATAACATTATTTTCTTGATTTCGAAATAATCACAAACCTCAATTTACAAGACACGATAATTCGGGTTTATTTTGATTCTTTAGATTTAATTTGTTTATTGAATTTCTGTTAAAATAAGACGAATCTGCAGATGAAAAAGATATAATTCAATATTTCAATGTTAAGTCTCACGATTTGCTATGTTTCTTTTTGCCACTCCTCAAACAGTATCTAAATGGTTTTACAAGATGTTTGGTATTTAAGGTTCAAATATATATCATTAAACATATCCAAATAATTTAACCCAGATAGACCCGATCCATTAACAAGAAATCTGCTTCCCTTTTACATGTCTAGTCATGTACAAAATATGTAGTAATTTAGATATTCTATATATTTTACATATTTCATATGCTTTGCACGAAATATTATACATGTAATTGTCCAACCCTGATAGTGAACGCCTATGCAATAAATCTTGCATGTCCTTGATTAATTATATATCTATGATGCCTGTTAACTGCCAATTAATGCATTTAATCAAAGACATTCAAGTTTTGCACCAAAGGTGACTACAAGTAAGTTTGTTTTTGATTGTACCATTACAGTCAGGTTGTTCTGATTATTTTTGTTTTAATATGTGCAGATAATGTAATTGGACAATGCCGATATGTCCACGTGCGTCTGTACTGAACGAATAAAAAAATGCCTTCACCTATTCCCATAGCAGACATGTGTGAACACTATACAAAGCAGTCAAATGCAGTAACAAGATACATAGATTAAGCACAGACTCGATGAACCCTCAAAGCAAACATGCAGCATGCAAATGTTAACAGTGATTAGTCGTAATGAAGGTAGCGCTATGAAACAAATTAGTTAATCTGCTGAAAGGGTACTACGAGTCTGCACTCTCAGTCAAATTGGAAAAAAACACATTTGTTTTTTATAATAAGTTATATTTCTAAAAAAAGTCTTTCACAATAAGATTTGACATGAGTATGAGCCAGTCTTGAGTTCTGTGGCAGTCACTAATGCCTCTAACTTGTTAGCAAACTCACAATAAGCTCATTCTCAGATCATCTCTTTCGAGATGATCTGAAGAATTTACAAATGTGATGCATACTCACAACATGGCTTTTGCTACTTATAGAGCTTGACCTGAGTACCCTTCCAGCAAGGTTTTAGTTACTTCAAGATAAGTTTTGAGCCTTATGGGGTTTACTAACTTCAAAACTTTACATCCATTGGCAAATAGAAAATATAAAACTTTAGCAAGCAATAACTTTTTATTAATCGCTTATTATAGCAAAAAATACCAAAATAACATCATGTTTGGTAACCACCTTACTTTTTAATGCATAGTTCTAACACAATTATATATAAACTATTTGCCAACAGAAATGTTATTTTTAAGACAAATAAATGTATCATCGACAATTCCTATGTGGAGGGTGCAGCTGCAAAATAATGATTTATTTAGGTTATTCAGCAGTTGAAATTCACACAAATCTCTTGCCAGTGAACTACTTATTTTAGTTGTTAACTTAGTCAAGTAGACCGACTTGTATGACATGCATTTCAGGTAATTAACAACAAACAAAGTCAATTAAAAATCAACACATCTGAATGTAACTGCACCTACCCTTTACAGTAAACATCGTCATTATTATATTATAATAATGTCCATATTATAGAGCAAACACTGCTCTCATATCAAAACAAAAATATCAAATTATAATAAACGCAAGAGTACATGATAGAAAGTGAAACAAAGATATGAAATGAAGAGAAAATCACTTCAAGAGTATACATACTAAAAACGGCCTTAGTGCATAACTGCAGCTGGTAATGTAATATATCTAATACAGTATAAAATAGCATAAGAGAAGATGAAAGTTACCATCAAGTATAGCGCGTTTGTTCTTTAGCAAAAAGTTTCCTGGGACTATGCAAGTAGTTTTAGATAAAAAGTAAGAAGCAAATAATGAAGCAATGAATGCATAATTGAGATCAGGGTGATTTGCAGTAAAGAGCCAACACTCTTTCTGAAGCCTCTTATAGTTTCCGGTTTACTTATAGATACCGTCAAAAAAGCTGATACTAGTACCTTACTTTAAAGCAACTTTTAAATAGTAACTGCAAAATAAATGACAAATTCATAAATAATCCTTTGTCATAAATGAAGTAATATTGCAGCGATATATACTTTTCAAATTACTTTATTAGACCTACTATACCAGGTGCAAAAGGAAGTAGTCTTACCTACTTTGTATTTTTTAATCATTTTACTAATACAATAAAATAAAAATTTATATATGTGATTATGTATATAAACCACATCTTCCAATATCATACAGCACGTTTTTAACTCTTAATTATTCCAGGAGTGACTTGAACTTTCTTATTTCAAATGGAATTCAGCTTCTGCATGTTTTCACTTTATTGGGGTCACAATGAAATATTCACAAAATATTATACCCCTTATTTTTGTATTTCTTCAAAAGTACTACATTTTGAGCAAAACTTCTTAAGAAGTTAATTGTTACTTTTAATATGATTTGAAAATTTGTAGGTACTTCATGGTAAGAACTTTTACAAAATATTGTTACTACAACTTCTAAAAGTTTTTAAGTATATAAACATGGACCTACTATTTCTAAAATCATTTTAAAACTAACAATTACTTAGAAGGAATAATTTTAGGCAAGTCATGAAACTCTTGATGATGAACAAACAATCACCATAAAAGTCTTGTAAAAAAAAAAGGCATTAACCGCCACATAGAAAATTTCATCCTAAATGGAAAAGTACAACCATGTATAGTGTTCAAAATAAAAAAGGCGGGATAAACTTGGAAATGCAAAAGAATAATGTACTATGTCTTACACAAACTTATAGTGCCTTAAAGAAAAGGAAAAACTGGCAACTGGAAATTCATATTAAAAATGTCATTATAAGTAACTCTATGTAGCATGACTTAATTGTATTATTATTATACATGCTGTTTACTGAATATCTCTACGAGGCAGATTGTAAATTAAAATTTAACAAATTACAATTAATATTGTTGCTTAGCAACATTACAATAAAATGAATTAACTATGTACATTGTTTGTCAAAATTATTTACCATACAATGTTTTCTGAGAATCTGTTAAATAATAAAAAAATTATTTCATTTTACCTAGGTTCAATATTTTACATTTTTATAATTTTAGGGTGAAGCATCCAGTAAGTTTTTCTAATGGAGACTTTCTTTAAGCATAAGATGTTCTACCTCGCTTTGCAAAAAGATGGTCGTTCGTTTTGAGGCACATAGCCTATTATATTGTGGTTTTATATACACAATTAACATCCCAAAATTTTATTTTACTATAAGGTAAAAAAATAAAAAAAACCTTAATTAGCTACCTATAGAAAAAAACTCCTATGTGTTTAATTAGATAGTTAGTGAAACTCAACAACTATGAGACTTTAATATCTACGAACTAATCAAAGGCCTGAAGTTTTTATTCAAAAGGTCGACTCCCATTAAGTTTTTATATGATCACTTTACATTAATTACACTTTTATGTTAACATTTATCTTCAGCTTGATCAACTTTTTTTTATAAGGTGCATAGAAATAAAAAGAATGTCAAAGACCTGGTCTAGTATAAAAGGCAACAAAACATTTGAAAATGTTTTTCGAATTTTATTGATTTAGAACAGAAATTGGTGTAAGTTTTTATGTTTATTATTCAAAATCACCTAATTAACACTTCTTAATATTTGGATTGTTTGCATATCAGTCACAATATTAATAGTGTTTAAACTCATATTTCAAGGCTTTGGCTTCATTTTATTTTTAGATGCAAAATATACATTTCGACAATAAGTTCCCAACAATCTTCATTTTCAGATGTTATTCAATTTTGATTCTTATATGTGCATGACAAAAAGTGCAGTTGAACAACTTAAACAAATTAGTGTAATAATTTAGTTTTAACACTGTAGAATTTTGAATCTCAAAATGAAACCATTATATTTAAATTTTAATAGATTTTCTGTGGCTTCTTCAAAAATGTAAAATAGATAATATAAAAATACTCTCTCTCTCTCTCTCTGGGTGCCGTCTCAGATTCTGAGGTTAGCAATCACCATGGCGTATCTCCATCTGTCACGTGCTGTATGTATCAGCACTTCTCTGTCCAATACTAACGGGTAAAAATTTACTTCTTTTCAAATTATAGTTTTTTAGGCTAATTTTCCATGTGAATGTTTATTTTCAACAGAAACTTGACAGGAGGGAATCTGTTTTTCAGAACAAAATATAAAAAAAATTTACTTCTCTTACCAGTTGCTATAAAAAATAATAGTTCCACAACTATAACAATAGCAGATTTAGATATATGCACAAAGGCCAGTAAATAATAACATTAGCTGAAATATGTACAACATGAAGCCTGCTGCCACCACAAATGAAAATTGTTTATTACAAAACAAAACACTACAATTTCTTAAGCCATTATTAAGAGCTGTTATAATTATTAGTTTACACAAACATGCTATTAATATATTGGTTGCTTTTACTTTGAATCAATACCCTAAAGCTTGGTTTCTGATTAATACTTTCACAATAGGCAGATGAATGAATAAATGAATCATCAAAAAAGAATAGTCGATTATCAAGGAGCAACTCTTCGGTGTACCTATTCCACTTTGACAATTTGCTTTCAAGTTGGTTATAATTCCTCATAATAATTTTGCAATTCGTATTCGTTTCCATGTATTAATTATTGCATACATTTCGTAATAGTAGTCGTCAGCCGGGTCAGTCTATTTTGTCCGCTGGGAATGTTATGTATGGCTTTGTACACCACGATTTCAAAATTTAAATTAAATAATATTTAAATTTACTAATTTTGATTAAAAATTGGTTCTTTTAACTCATGTAAGAAAAAACTTTGTTGCTAAATCTTATGTGGAGTATTCGAAGACTTATTTTAGTGTTACGTAACAATACAGGAGAAGCCATTGTATGATTTTCAGATGACAAAAATAAATTACCTGCTATATACATTACAAAATAAAGCAATAATAACTAAAAACTTAAACATTATATAACAAAAGAATTATAGCGACTTGAAAATAAATTGGTCAAGGTGGCAAATAAATGCCTCATTCATGTGATTACTATTAATTTACTGTCAACATCGATATAAATTTCCATCATAATTTAGTACATACTTTTTTAGTTATCAGCTGGGTCAGTCTTTTTGTCAACTGGAAGTCAAAGAATGGCTTGATGCACCCGAGTTACACATAAAAATCTCAGTTTATTATTCAACTTCAACAAACCATTACTAAAATTATTTTAAAAATATCTCTAATAAAAAAAAAACAATCTGGTGCACAAAGCCGAATTCCATGTTTAAGTTATAACAATGCGGTAGTTTGGTTGACCAAAATGGCCATCATAATGTAGGCATTTGAAAATCATTTACATTCCTGATCCCCACCCACCGTACTGTCAACTGTCAACCTACCCCTATTTGCTCGATCACGAACGTTTCGATCGCCTCCAGGCCCCCCTCTAGGAGGTCTACCATTACTAGTAGGACCACGACCTCTATCATTACCTAGTCCTTTTCGTTTGTCCACATTATTAATAAAATCTGAGATGGTACTACCGGCATTGTAACGAGTATCACTGTTGCGACCTGGTCCTCCTCTTCCCCGCCCACCACGGCCACGCATTGATCCACCTCGCCCACCTCGAGAACTGCCATCCATATCTGAACTGTATCCACGATCATTTCTTCTCGACATAGACAAACTTTGCATTGAACCCAGTGTAGAGCCATGAATACTACGAAGCTGTTGGTCAATTTCCAGTTTTTCTTGGCGCAATTGTTCAACTTCCTACAACATTTGTATGAAATATTAGAATCTTTAAAAACTAATGTTGCAATTGAACATTTGGTCAAACACTATGTATGTTTAAACATAAAAAATACATAAGGGTGGATTCCTATTTAATCGGTTTACTGGTACGTTTTATATTTTAAATTTATTGTTATCATTTGCTGCAATACAAAACAATGCTTCTGTATAGGGATAATGCCTTACCTTTAAATGTGCTAAATGATATTCGAGAAGAACCTTTGCATTAATTATACTGTCCACTGTACCTACAAACACAAAGGGCACTTGTCCTTCTTCACGAGGAATAGTAGGCTGAGGTTCATTATCACCCTCTATCTTCACTCGCACCTTAAAAATAGAAGACTGAGTCAGTGAGTAAATTAAGCCAGAAAGTAAATTATGACATACAACTCCGCTTTTGTCAACAATTTCCTGTATAATTCTTCCATTTTTTCCAATAACTTTGCCAACTAGCGCACGAGGAACTTGCAGAGATTCTTCACTATATTCCAGCATAGAACGAGCTTTTTTAACAGCCTCATCAGACTACAAAACTTAATGTTAGTTACCAAAAATTTGCACATACACTACATGTACCTCTCCATATATTTTAAAGGTACAAGAATTTTCCTCAAGTTCAATATTTGTAATACCATCGACTTTCCTAGCTTGCTGGATATTTGCTCCATGTGCACCAATTGCAAGACCCATAAGATCTTCTCGAACATTAAATTCATCCGAATATCTGCAATTTAAAAAATTTACATATACAATTTGACTGCAACTTCACAATTCAAATATAAAATTACACAAGCACTACGAGGCACACCTAAATTCTGAAGCTTAATATGACAAATAACTAGTCAATTAAAGATAAATTACTAAAGAAATATATTACTAAAATTTCAACAGTTTTTATTTGATTTATATGCCTGATTACTCAAATGTGACTTCTAATAATTGTACATTGAGGAGTATAATTTGCTCATTCCTAACGGATCGCGGTTTTTTAGTATCTAAATTTTAGTATTTCTAATATAAGTATCCAACTTACATTAATTATTATACAGGGTGTCCCAAAACTCCCGGGACATAGAGCTACCACGTATTCTAGAGGTCAAAAGAAGTCGATTGGACCCAACTTTGTCATATACCAAAATGTACCGTTTGCCCGTGAGGAGTTCAAAGTTTACTTAAAAAATCACATTTTTGTATGCTGTTCAGAAACATGTGAACCAATTTTAATGAAATTTGGTATCTGGGCACTTCAAAGGAAGCCACTACTCTCAGTAACGAAAGAAACCCAAAGAAAATTGGAGAAGGGTTAAAACCACCCCCACCCCCTGATAAATTTGTTCAGAATTTTTTAAGGATGATGATACGATTCTATATTTTTTTAAGGTGAAGACTTATTCATTAGCTTCATTTTTTGACTCTTGTAAAAACTCCGTAATTCGTATAGTTTCGAAGAAAAAAAATGTTTACTCAAACACTGATAACCGATATTATTATTGCAGGTTTAATTGTATTACAAAATTTAGTTGGCCGTAGATACAAAAATAAAACAAAGGTGATAATTTTGATAGGAAACAAATTCATAATCATCCTGAGATCAGTACCAGAATATTGCAACGTGAAACTGGGATTCCAAAAAGCACTGTAAGTCGGATCCTTGCCGATCAATTAATTCGTCCTTTTCACATCCAGCCAGTTCAAGAATTATTGCCACTTGACCACGAATCACGTTTAAATTTTGCAGAAATTATTCGGGAGCGCAGAGTAGTCGACGATGGATTCCACACTAATATCGTGTTTACTGATGAGTCTTGTTTTACGCGTCGTGGCATGACAAACCTACACAAGGAACATATTTATGCAGATGAAAATCCACATGCTGTTAAAGCTAGACATTATAAACGAGAATTTAAAATTAATGTCTGGGTCGGATTATCGACAATTTTTTGGTTGGACCGTTCCGATTGCCTGATCGTCTGGATGGCGCTAGTTACCTTCTTTTTCTCCAAGATACTTTGCCAGAGTTATTAGAAGACTTGCCCCTTAATTTGCGTCAAAACAGGTTTTTCATGCACGACGGTGCACCACCTCGTTTTGCACGTGCCGTAAGAGAATATCTAAATGAACAATTCGCTGGTAGATGGGTTGGTAGGGGACAAGAAGCACACATTCAATGGCCACCGCGGTCTCCAGATTTAAATCCTTGTGACTTCTTCATATGGGGAGCGTTAAAAACAAAAGTATACGAGGTACAAATTAATAATGCTGAACAACTGTGGGACAGAATTCAAAATGGTGTAAACGCACTACGAGAAAACGACGATGTTTTAAGAAGGGTGCATTTCAATTTTTTACGTCGTGTTGACCTCTGCATCAATGAAGGTGCAGGTCACATTGAACATTTGTTGTAAAAAAGTTTTATTTTTGTGTCTACGGCCAACTAAATTTTGTAATACAATTAAACCTGCAATAATAATATCGGTTATCAGTGTTTGAGTAAACATTTTTTTTCTTCGAAACTATACGAATTACGGAGTTTTTACAAGAGTCAAAAAATGAAGCTAATGAATAAGTCTTCACCTTAAAAAAAACATAGAATCGTATCATCATCCTTAAAAAAATTCTGAACAAATTTATCAGGGGGTGGGGGTGGTTTTAATCCTTCTCCAATTTTCTTTGGGTTTCTTTCGTTACTGAAAGTAGTGGCTTCCTTTGAAGTGCCCAGGTACCAAATTTCATTAAAATTGGTTCACACGTTTCTGAACAGCATACAAAAATGTGATTTTTTAAGTAAACTTTGACCTCCTCTCACGGGCAAACGGTACATTTTGGTATATGACAAAGTTGGGTCCAATCGACTTCTTTTGACCTCTAGAATACGTGGTAGCTCTATGTCCCAGGATTTTTGGGACACCCTGTATAAATGTAAAAATGTAATAATATTATTTGATGGTAAGAAATAGATAACATTTTTCGTTTTCATAGTTATAAATTGAAATTGAATATTATTTCAGAGTCCTTTAAAATTTATATAGTATCCCACAACAAACAAGCAAATTAAACTATTCTATCTGGCATTAGTTGAAGTTTTGGAACAGACAACAAAAACCGAAATCAAATATGTTGTTTCCATAACCAACTACTCATATTTGTCACCTTGTAATGGTTTTGACAATGACAGGTTAGCATATAAATACATATCAAGAAAATACATCCAACAAAAGTATGTTAAAACTGTTAACATTATATTTAAATATTACATAATATGAATTGCAACCAACTAAAAGCAAGAAACAATTTACAGTTATACAGTTTAATTTAAAAAATTTAAAACATGTTATAAAAAGACACGATGTATTGGATTTCTTTAAACTGAAAATTATTATCATTTTTTGTCAATAATTCTGTACAAAGAATTTCTATATTTAACATAATTATAAATAGAATATTTAGTTTTTTCTAGAGGTTTAACACCTAAATCATTTAACACTTATACATCTACACCAAAACTTTTATTGGACAAACAATGCTATAAACCAGATTGATCTGCAAAATTGACATCTGATAGTCATTTCCCAATTGTTTGATTAGATGAATCTTTGATACTCCTCTCTACATTCTTTTTTTTGCACTAAACATTTTCTTTAGAATGTAGCTATCTTAAATAATCTTTCTGTTGTAATATATTACATTAATATCAGTTACCTACTACAATACAAATGTTTTATTTACATTTTTGTTTTAAAAAGTAACAAGAGTAAAACCGCATTTAGTCCATCAAACTGTTGGGTAAAAACAAATACATTTTATTAGAAAATATTGAAACAATTCAAAACACCAAACAAATAGTGTTAGTGCAGTAATATTAAGAGTGTCATAGTGTGTAATAGTTATATAGGAATATTATACCTATTATAATTCTATAAACATTCAGTGAAGAAAAATCAATCACGCTATGCAGACTACAAGACATTTGCAGACCCATAGATGAATATGCAGGATCACGTGCAACTTATAAAAAATAAAACAATCCCATAGAGTTGCAGATTAGTATAAAGATGGCAAATGTAATGGATAATTAAACAGAATGATTAATGCTTTACACTCATAGGCATCCCTACCCCAGCATGTGTACCTATTTGTCTACGAGTCTAAAACTTATTCCGTAAACTGTAAACAACAGTACTATTATACTAGTTATAATAGGAAACTGAAATATTAGTATGTTTAGTTACTGTCATGTAAGTTTGTGTTACAAGACATCTATTTCAATTTTTTGTATTACTTCTGATTTTGCTGAAAATACAACTTTCTCAATTTAAATAAAGCCTATATATTACACTTGAAATGACAGAGAATCACATTCTTCTTTTATAATAATGCTCAAAGCACCAACCAAATGTTCCAATGGATTTAGAATTATCTGAACTGTCCCATTTAAACTAAAAAAATCATGGTTATTATACCAGGCAAAATTCTAAGCGACAAAAAGACTGAAACAGCAGCCGTTACCATCACTGTATTAAAAGATTATACATTAATAAAAGAAAAAGACATATAGGGAATAGTCATTTTCCTATTACTTTCCATAGATATGTATAATTTTCTTTTTTTACATTGTATGGTACTACATATTTATAATTAGCAGTAATCACAAAATTTAAAATTATACATATACTACTTCGCAAAGAACAACTACATGCATGAATCTAGATACAACAGCAAATGTAAAAAACTGAGAAACCTTGTACCACTTAAAATAAGAAGTTAAGAATGGAAGATCTTTTAATTAAATTACTAGAGAAAGCTGATTGCTACAATAATAGACTGAAATAAATTGAAGTCACTATCTGGCTTAAGATTTACACGTAGCATACTAATGAAGCTTTATTTGTCTCAGCAGAACAAACAAGTGATTTTCCTGGCAGTTAAACTAAAAAAATAAACAGAAGAAAACATGCACACAATGATTTACACCAACATATCTATCATGCTAATTCCAAGAGTTGTCCGAATGGTCGACAAAAATACGAAATTTGCCATAAAATTAATACTGCCAGGAAGAGCCAGGAGAAAGAGGAACTACGTGCATACTGTTGCGGGTTCAATCTCACCTGGAGCCACCCCGCCCAGCCTCATAATTAGAGACCCGCTGATACATGGATTTATATTTGCTGAAAGAGAAACAAAAGTGTCAACGTACAACGTAAAATTACTCCGTTCAAGTCCTTTCCTGGCTAAATATTAATTTTAGGCAAGACACTATGACCATTCAAATAAAAGGTAGTACAGGGTATACAATCACACATAAGTTTCATTCTGACTGGTAGAACTTATTCTGGCTTATTTAAATAATAAAAAATTCTATAAAATAAACCTAATATTATTACACAACATAGGATATACACAACATAATGTGAACTTAGCAAACTGGATCATTTTATTGTAATTAAATGTTTATTTTATGATTACCCCACTACATTAACAATTTGACTTAATAAAAATTCACAATGAATAAACCTGATGAATATAAAATAATGATGATCTCCACTAAAGATTTAAACACAATTTTTCCTTCCCTATCAAGCATAAAAAGACAACAAATATTGGTAAATTTTGGCCTACCTCTTAATTTAACTTTATGTTATTATTGTTGTAGGTAGAAATGCAATGTCCGTACTACCACCCTAAATTAAAAGACAGTATCTCTGGTATTTCCACCTTAGTAAAGTATCAGATAATTTCATATAAAATCCTATAAATACAGTAAATCTAAATTGCCAAAATTTGAAGGTATTGTGTTTTAGTCTAGAATGACAGGCAACATAACACCATTAGTACTTCCAGTTTCATAAAAATTCGGCCAACCACTGCAAAGACACGAGCCTAAGTAGTTGCAGAAATAAAACAGTTGTATAGAAAACCAATGACATTTTTTTCACCTACCAAAGCCAACAAAATACATACACAAGTACATCGTGAAAATCAACTGCTGAAGATGAAGATTTAAAATAAATTATTGTTGCGGTATAGCTTACATAATGAAAACATATTATTTTTTAACTAAAACTGGCAATTGTATTATTCACATCAAGCAATTCACAAACAGCTAGCCAGATTATTGTTTTTTTTCTATTCACCAAATTAATTTTAAGACATCAAAACCATCAATGATAGGAGGTCATTTTGTTAAATAGGTAAAATAATTTCTTTGTAAAATGAATGAAAAGACAAAATGTATTTAACAAACAAAGTCGGTAAAAAGTAAGTGGAGATGGCTTTAAAGAGAAATTCATGTTTCCAACTACATTACCAGCAACCTACCTCAATGGTTATAACAAATGTCTAAAATTCTCCAGTGATTATGTTGAGAAGTAGCCTAGGGTAAATCGTAAGCATTAGCCAATAATACATTTCTTTGGAATTTTTTTATAGCCAAACGGTCCTTGGTTTTTCGATAACATAATATACAACTAAATCAAATTCAAACACATATAATCTTTCCAATTGTATTCTGCTATACAAGGCTCTCTAGGACTCCTTCTGTGAAGTTATTTTTCATAGTTTGGGTATCACCGATATAATGAGCGTACCTAAATTGTATGTCTCATTTTTTAATACTGGAATATTATTTCATATTTTAGTAAAGACAATCAAAATTTTATTTTGCAATAATAGCAAACTTTAAAATAAAAAGAAATATCCCATCTGCCACCTTTGATTATAAATATTCTCAGCTTTACAATAGAACAAGCTATCTATCATATTAGTTCTGCAAAATAAAAATAAGTTAACAAAAACACAACTTACCCCCCGACAGTAGCCAGTTTGGTGCTTTCAAATAGGTAAAATAATTATTTTGAAAAATGACTGGAAAGACGTCTACTATATTTAATATACAAAGTTAGTAAAACGTAAGTGGAGATGACTTTAAAGATAAATTCAGGAACAGCTATAAATGTGTTCTTAAAATTCAGCATTACTGGTTATATACATAGGGTGTATTAAAACGTGCGGATAATATTTACACCACGCTATTCTACGTTGAAAAACAAGCAAAAAACTCTAATACCATTTTAGTATTAACTCTTTGGTTAAGGAGTTATTAATGCCCAAACTTTGAAATTTTTTTCGACTTTGGTTGAGAAATCGATTTAAATAGTATCAACATCACATCGTTCAACAATTAAAATAAGTAATCAAATATAAATTACAACACTTCGGTAATTAGTTTATGTAATATAATATTTAAGAATGCAAAATCATCGCGATTTATAGTTTTGGAAGACGTTGCAACTATGCATGATGCTGAATGTATGACTGGCGGATTAATTATTGTCATTTTTGACACTTGAAAAAGTCACTTTTCTAATATTTTCGTAAAACATCTCCTTCACTCATTATTTATTAGTTATTCGCTGTTATCATTGTTCTAAGTTACTTTGTTTCTTGTTTGATTCTTCTGTTTTGTGTTTTTGGTTTTGAGAAAACTCATTGCATACAGTTTTCCCGAGTACGCAGATATGTTTTTGATATTATGCGAATGTGGCGGTAATTTTCATCGAGCTTCAAATTTATATGCCAAACGTTATGTACACAGGAGAAATCCTAATGCTCATGTTATTCAAAGACTAGATCAGCGCTTAAGAGAAACAGGAAGAATGGAACCTGTAAAGGGAATTGACGACATGTATTACAACCCAAAATAGAACAGAACATCTTACAGGTATTTGATGACGAACCTTGACAAAGTACCCGTTCTGTAGCTTGAAGACTATATTAGCCATACTGATGTACATCGAGTGTTAAGAGAAAGTCTCTTACATCCGTTCCACTTCCAGCAAGTCCATGGGTTGCTTCCGGAAGATTATCCGCGACGGATAGAGTTTTGCAGATGGTTATTACAACAAGTAGTCAACCCGCCTTTCATTAAAAACATCTTATGGACAGATCCAGTCACATTTACCCGTAATGGAATGTTTAATATGCACAATATGCACCACTGGGCCGATGAAAATCATCATGTCTTGCTTCAAACTAATCACCAGACTAGATTCAGCATCAATGTTTGGACTGGAATTATCGGAAATAGACTAATAAGGCCACACATTTTGCCTCGTCGATTAAACGCTGAAAAGGTTGTTTAATTTTTAAACAACGATTTTCCAGGATTATTGGAGGAAGTACCGTTACTTGTCAGGAGAGGCATGTGGCCTCAGTTAGATGGAGCTCCAGCCTTTTGGGGCATTTGAAAATCTCTTGTTTATGAAGTAGAAATTGAAACCGAAGAACGACTTATTGAACGGATAAATATTGCAGTTAGAGAAATAAAAAATCGTAACATGCTGCAAAATCGAATACAAAACATTATTACTCAGTGTACCAAATGTTTAGAAGTTGCAGGTGCTCATTTTGAACAGCTATTGTAACCAAAAAAGGAGTTAAATTTAAATAAAACCTATTCAATCTTGAGTTGTAAATTATTTCAATAATTTTGAAGGATATCCATGAAAAACATGAACACATACTTGATTTAATTGCAGATTCACAAACATAAACGATCAAGGGTAACTAAATTGTACAGCGTTGCCAAATTAAAAAACCTTTAAGTGCTTATAATTTAAAGACTCTTCATCTAAGACCAAATTGGTGTTAGAGTTTTTTGCTTGTTTTTCAACGTATAATTGCCTGGTGTAATTATTAGCCGCACATTTTAATACACCCTGTATAAACTTGTATAGTAACAAAAAGCATCAATTTGACAGTTAAATTATTTAGCCGCGAAAAACATTTTCAGTGAAACTAATACATCTGTTACTATGTAAAAAGTTTGAAGAATACGATAAAAATGTTTAAGTTCAAATAGTATTTATAGCGATACTTTCTAATAAAAGAATCGATCTAAAAATCATTATTTAATTTGTAATGAATTGAAATACATTATTTATTTAAGTTTTTATTTTAAGGTTGTTATTCAAATTACTTGCAGTATAATCGATTTACCTAATTAGAATTATAGGATATAAGCTAGTTAAGTTAATCTACATGGATGACAAGTGTATGAAAAACTAATCACCGTTCTTCTTCCCTTATGATTTTTTTATATTATATAATTTTTTTCCAATTTTTGCATTGAAGCAGTATAGGATACATAAATTGTGGCATATTAGTAAATAGATATTTCAGATTACAATACAGACACCGAAAGGATATGAAAGTATATTCTAAAATGTGTGTAGCTTCCACAAATATGGTAGGATATTCGAGACTTCTGTGCCAAATCTAAAAACGTATTTTCTGTTTTAGATCCATTTTAGTGCAGTCGCAGACAAATTAATCTGAACCAGCACTTTTTGTTAATTACGGCATACCTTCTGCACATCTACACAATTAAAACACTTCACAAAAAATTCTTTTAACATTAATTTACTCATAAAAGAATTGCTCCCTGGTAGTTGAATCATCAAAAATAGTCAACATCTTTGTTCGGTTCCCAACAATAATATTTCATTTATGTATATCTTTGAGTTTGCCGACACACGTTATCCACTCTCTCTGACCGCATTACTGTCAGTGCTGGCAATAATTTAGTTATTGGGCCATGTGCAGCTTCTTTACGCACACATGGTATAGATTTGCTTGAGATTTGTTAGCTGGAGCTAGCATAGGAAGGTTCTTGTTCTAAGGTTTAGTTTTTAGTTTTAGAAAATATCTTTGCCCTCCTTGGAGGCCA
>JABXWE010019978.1:0-26762 GCA_014611495.1 Limonius californicus | reverse complement strand
ATCCACCCTATAGCCCGCATCTATCGCCTTGCGATTTCCATATTTTTGGACCTCTGAAAAAGGCGTTAAAAGGTCGGCATTTTGAGTCTGACGCAGACGTACAGATAGGTGTGGAAGACTTCTTCAACCAGCAGCCACAAGTATTCTATGAGCAGGGCATACGTCCGTTAGTGAAACAATGGGATAGATGCCTTAACTGTGACGGTAATTATTTTTAATTAAACTGTTCAATCAATTTTGTATAAAGCAAAGATGAGTTTCAATTGAACACACCTCGTATAAGCAATTCACACCAATGCTGCTACCAGACTCAGTACAAACAGGGCATCCAGATGCAAATGTTATTAGCAGTTTAGATAAATAGCTAAAAGAGACTGGAAACTTAATTCCCATAGTTGTGGTTGTCTCAGAAATGTACGTATTCCACAAATGGAAGAAGCAATGTTGAACAGAATAGAAGAAGATTCAACAAGACGCAATACAAGCATTGTACAAGAATCGCTTACAGATAACAGCTAAGTGTGGAGTGTATTGCATAATAAAATGTACCATCCATTTCACTACACTACAGTTTCTGTAAACTCTCGTACAATATAGGATGATGATTTCGACAACTGAGTTAGATACTGCAACAATTATACTTAAAATAAAATTGAAGCTAATCCAAATTTTACGTCTCGAGTGGTTTAGGCGGATGCAGTTAATGTCAATTGAAATGTATTTTATCTGTATTTAATCAATACAAAAACCATCACTTCAACTTAGATGATCCCCACATTACACAGCTACAAAGCTATTAACATTATTTTAGTATAAAGGTATGGGGTATAGGAGCTAGTGGCGAAAAGTTCCTTCAAGCTTTGTAGAAGCAGTTTCATCTCCAAATTCTTTGTGCGGTAGTTAATAGCACCTAGTTTTAATTAATTAATGCTCTATCATATTATGCAGTATCAGTTCAATGAATATTTTTACGATATATTGATAGGCAGAATGGCCCTTCTATTTGGCTACGTTGATTACCGAATTTAATATGAAAGGGTTTGGTTTTTTGAGGTATATATCAAGTTTCGTATGGAGAACTCCAAAGGATAATGAACAGGATCTGATTAATACAATACCGAAATCTCAAAAAGATCTCTCAAATTCTCATTTATTAAATATAATTCATAAGTGAAACATAAGAACACATCAGTGAACATGTGTCATGTTTTGACACCCTATATAACAAACTTCTCCATAAATACTGCATTATGTGGCACAAATGTAATGTATATATTTATTATATGCGCTTTAGTGGGATGCATTTGAGGTATCCTTCGGAGGATCTTTTTTTTGTTAAAGAATCGTGGAGTTGATCTCCAAGATTCCCAACCCACCCAGCTTATCCCGGCTCAGCACATTTCGTGCTATTCACAGGTCTAACATGCCCCACCCTTGAAAAACCCCATGCCCCAGACACCACAAACACCCTGGGAAAGTGCAGTGCTCAGGATTCGAACCTGAGCGACTTTGGTAGATTAACTCCAAGCCAAGCGCTGCGGCCATTACTCTACCGCGGTCTCCTGGAGGATCTTAAACCAGCCTGGAAATTCAAAATCTACTTCATAGACAATCGATGATATTCTTCTCTATCTTACCGAAAATCAAGGTAAAATAATATTATTATAGAAATATTAGCTTCGCTAAGTTGTGATAGCTTTGTCGCTGCTCGTTATGTTAAATAATTAGAATTAACCACATGGTACAGGTTCTAAGAAGGTTATATATCTGGGACTGTTATGTAATTAAAGAACGGTAAGTTTGTAGAAAAGTGAAAAATAATCTAAAAATTAATCATAATCATAAATGTAGATTGATGTTAGCCTATTTTTCACTACTTAAACTTTTTTTTTATCATAAGTTCTTATCAATTTATCAACTATTTGTCACTTTATCATCTCTTGAATATGTTGCCTAGTAATTACAAAATAGTACATAGAAAGGTCTGATGTAGCTACGATAACAATAGGAAAGGCTTATTTGAGCTAATTTTAAAGTATTTTGTTAGTTGCCTTACTTGCCTTAGTTCTTTGATATTCATATTTATATTTTAAAAATAATAATTTTCACAATTTCAAAATTAATTATTTGAGCTTTATACGTATCTCAGCATTTTGCATGTCATTTTCAAACGCAATTATCAATATTGTAAACATTTATAGGTAGGGAAAGAGCACACTAGATCTTGATTTCAAACTTGACTCTGGATTGTTTGTATTTGTATGAGAGTTTATGCGTTCTTTGTAACTGGTATCAAAATTTCTAATTGTCTGGCCTATGTATGTAGAAGTACGCTGAGAACAGTTTAATTTGTAAATATCTGATTTTACAAATCGTTAATTCTATCGGTTGCGTTCAATAAGGTGTTGAAAGTGTTTTTTGTTGTTTTATAAATTACTTTAAATATACTTGTTTTTATTATAATTTTGGCAATTTTCTCCGATATATCACCGAAATAAGGAATTGAAATATATTTAACATTGTCAGAGTGGCCTTTCGAATATATTTTTGGAATTGCCAATTTATAATCTTTCTTTTTGATTACTGTGTTTATCAGTTTTATGTTGTATTCATTACTGTGTGCAATTTGTTTAATAATCGAAATCTCTTTGGTTTAATCATTGCTGTTTAGAGAAACCGTTAGAGCTCGGCGTATTAAAAACTATAGGCTGCTAATTTATGTGTTTTACGGTGATATGAGTCTTGTGGTATTGTGATATATGATTGTGTAGCTCAAATGAATAATGTTGAAACTGTCATTATTATTATTATTATTATTTTTAAATATAAATTTTAACTACGTTAGTAGTGCCTTAAATCCTTGAATCGATGCTTAAATTTTTCCACGGTGAATTCGGCTCTGCTTCAAAATATTCACGTGGGAAGTTCGCGGTTTACGTCATTCCACAAGCTTTCTGAATTTACCTAATTGTACATTCTAGGAGATCCTCTAGTTTTCAATAAGCATTCTACTTGTGCCGCATTTTGAAGTTCCGTTTGTTTGTCATTCACTTCACAATAATTGTCGTACGTACTCTTGCCTTTCACTCCCATGTTTACAAGTTTTTTAAATTGGGCCTTTGGGGGGCGGCGATCGGCCTCAACAAATGGCCTATTTAAGTCGAATCCGTGTCGTTTAGGCATATCTTAAGTCTTAAAAGCAAACTCGCGGCAAAGCGAATTATCGCTGAATTTTAAGCCGGCGAACAACACGGCCGTTCACTTAATGGATTTAATCTTTTACGGATTAAAACGTGTGTGTCACATCTCATATTGCCACTTTAATAAATCTATTTATGGACTAATACTAAATTGCTGTTGCTATAAATGCATTAACTCAGAGCGTCGTGACTAGAGAGTTAAACGGCGACAATTACAATATTACAAAGGCCGCAAATTTGCAGCGATTTCCTGAGTACATTTTATCATCGCGCACGAGTACAGGCGCAATAAATATTTTTTGGTTTGCGAATTTTGGTATGTAACTCGCGAAAAGATAGCAATAAATATTGCGGACGTGCAAAGTGTAGTTACCGGTTGTGAAACCATTATCATAAATATCGGGGTGCCAAATGGGTAACTCCGAAAAATAAAATCACCATGGGCATGGATGTCTAGACTTAAATGTGATCATAAATTTCGCGGCTTAAATTTACCGTCCGATTTTTTTTGCTTATTTCCAGAACAAGTAAATTAACTTCAGGGACTGCGTTATAGTAACGAGTCTCGCGATTTTAATTTCAATTTTGGGTCCATAAATAAAATTACCTTTGTTACAGTAATTTTCGCAGCCGGTCCGAGAGACAAGTTCCATACTAATGCAGGTCTTAATCGCGAGGAGGAACGAATGCAAGGCGTACGACCATAATAGCATTTTTCAATTACGACGTAATGAATAAAAGTTGTTACAGTCACGTTTTGCCTAGATTTAATATCTAACTCGCTAATAAGTGACAAAGCACGATTCGAATTAGTCAAACTTGAGTAATGTTTCCGTGCTTTTATTAAAATTAACCCGCCGGAAAAATTTGTCAGAATAAACAAAAGGAAAGTGGTATTAATCATAAGCTTTCAATACGTACTCTTTTGTGGCGAAGACGTGAGAACGTAAGCGATTACGATTTGAATCGTGTTGACTATCAATATTTAAATTTACAATTATTGAATATTATTTCATATAAACTCAATATAGTTAGTTCTGATATTGGTATGATTTTTAAACGACCAAATATGCGCGTCAAATCACATCAGAAATATTATTTTTCTTAGAAGCATTCCGTTAAGAACGTTTACTGGAGCTTGCTGTGAGAAGCCTGGACTCTTAGTGTTATTTAAAAGAAAAAGTTTTAGATTGGATACGTTTGAACGCAATTTGCAATAATAATCGATCCCAATTAATTCAAATAATTCAATTTTGTATTTTATCCAGTATACTTCTTTTTTTAGAGACAATCTCATTTTGTTATCATGTAATACTGTGTAAATTACAAATGTTTATAAATATTTGACCATCAATGTGTTATGTAGAATTTGGTAAAAATGCCGAATTACTATTTTTGTCCACAACGAACTTACTGTACAAAAATGCATGAGAAATATTTTGTAATAAAAATACTGGTGATAAAAAATTCCACTGATAGAACTATCAAATTTCAGTAAAATTGCAACAAGTAGGTACGATTATTCAAATACTTGTTTTTATTTACAGATGGGTTCACTTCGTAGGAGGTTTTTGCTTAATAATTGTTCCATAAAGGCGCCTTTTAACGCCGTGATTTTAACTGAGTATTTTACCCTAGGTATAGCAGGTTTCTCACTAGCAGGGTTTTATTACAAATGCGCTATTTGCCTGGCGAAATTTAAGATGAGATTTTAATAGATGGAAAGTTTATCTATTAATAGCTCTTTACAGATTATTTTGTTGGTGGAATTGTACTGTCGAGATTTTCTAGGACATTTTTTCGACATGTTCTTAACCGATGGTGTTTCTTGCTACTGATAATTTTACAGATGTTGCATTTTGCCATTGAGATTTTGCCACTGAGATATTACAGATATGGTATTGGAGTCATTACTAGCAGTATTATTTTGGTGGATTTTTTTTAATGGTGGGGTTTTTCATCTTCAGAAATTCTTGCAGGGTCATTTTACCGGTGTTATTTTTAACAATGGGGATGCTTTTTGTACAAATGAGGTATAATGCTGGTTAAAGTATTGATGGCGGCTTTTTTCTTGGGCAATTGTAACAGTTGAGTGTCTCTTATCGATATTTTTGTACAACTAGGGTATTTTCCTATCCGAAGTTTTATTGGCGAAATTTTGTACGCACGGTATTTTACGAGTCATTAAGATTTTAACGGCCAGAATATTTAGTTGCAGTATTCTTTACATATGGAATATTTTATCTGCGGGATTAGTTATTTAACACACGTTTTCGGCGGGATTTGCCATGACCAGCATTTTTAACTGTTGTTAACATTTTACTGACCAAGGAAATATTTTTCAAAGAATTTTTAAACGGTGGGATATATTTATTGGGAGTTTTCTTTCTTGTGTGGGGGTATTTTCTAGGTATTTGTTCTGTGCTGTCGTGGTTCTGTCGACAAGAATATTTTAACTAACTTATCCTACAGCAGCGGAAACATTTAATATCTTTGACGTTTCTGTAAATTTCGTATCTTAGCATACTGGACTGAATAATATGTAACTCACGTTTTTCGTTATAAGAAATAGTTTACTTCCTCTTCCTGCACCGTTTCAACGGTTTCCTGGAGGCTGTCTTCGTCTTAATTGACTGTTCAACCCTGGGCTATGTTTCTCTGCGTTCGTTTGGATTTCTATTTTATTATTTATAAAGACGTATACAATGGATGGCTAGAAATACTCCTAACGCTTCCTGCTTCGTCATCCTTACGGGCCAATAAAGTACCGCCCGCATCGGTCGCACAAATAAATATAGAGCGCGGATGAGTCCTGGGAAAAGTAATCAAGAGAGTCACGTTTAAAACGAACACGGTTTCAATGCTAAGATCAAAACCGCCGCAGACTAATTTAAAGTTTGCCATTGCGTAAGGCCACCTGTGTTGACGTGGGCAGGCAGCTCCCGAAAGCTACTGATGGCTTTATCTTGGCGGATGGATTACGATAAGTTGTGTATATGCATCCAAATAGAGCCCACTACATGGTTATAATTCGTGCTCCGGAGCTCGAATTTCTTATCTCCATCTGAACATTCCCCTGCTATGATTAGGTGTACCGCTAGAATACGAGCAAAAAATAAATCGATGTACGACAAAATAGGTGGCTGCTTTTCGGGCTCCTGGACGTTTTGTAAGAGGACTGGTGTTATTCTTCAGGATTCATTGTGTGTTTCAGGATATTAATTTGTCAGATTAGTGCTGTGTATAATAAATTTAAATTGGCTTAGGAATTATGACAATGCAGTTAACGTTAGTTGTTTGATGTAGCGTTGGAATCACCATGCACTACTACGTTTCGGTGTATTTTGGTTTAAAACCCCTTTCATGTAACTCTTTTTGGGACTGAAATGTTTGAATATATCTACTTTAAATTGCTTATTCTCTGAAAAATGTTAACGGAAAGATGACAGAGATACGGTGAATCATGACATTTGGTTCAATTAAAATTTGTCAAAGAACTAAGCATATCGTTGTCATGCCCGAAGGAAGAAAATTCTTCTGTTCTTCTGATGTGTTCTTTTACATAATTTCGCTACTGTATAATAAGATAATTGTAATTGCTTGGGAATTTTTCCATATGATCAGCTCAACTAAACAAACTGGTAGAAATGTTACCATTGTTGTAAATTAATACTGTCAACATATCATCAAACTGGGATATACTATATTTTTATAAATATTTTGCCATATGATCAGCACAACTAAACAAACTGGCATTAATTTTACCATTGTTGTAAATTAATACTGCCAACTGATCATCAAACTGCGATATGATCTATTTTTATAAAAAATTTATAGCAGAGCTCTTTATATCACATTGATTTTTGAAATTAATAAATTTTGTAGGTCCCATGCAATATTTCTGGTATGTGCACTTAATAAGAAAAACTTTATTGCTTAAAATATCGTGTTAAAGGTTGTAAGGTATTTACTATATAAGTAAATGTATAAAAATGTGTTTTAAGTATTGTACCTTTCAGTAGAGATTTTCAGTGTTTGAATAGATCTGCCTTCTGTGGCATAGTTTATTACTTATTATTTTTTTTACAATAGATAAAATTTATTAGAAACAACTTTGATATTGTTAAACTTTTACATCTGGCAACTCAGTTTGCGTTAGTTGCTTTATCTAGCATTGAAATCACTACGCGAGGAGAACGTTTCGAGTTTATATACACTGCTCAACAAAATTAGGGGAACATTTCTTTAGCCGTGCATAATTTTCAATTTAAAGACACGCAAGTATCAACTGTAGTACCTATATTGTTCTTTCAACAGTAGGTACTTAACAAGGCACAAACAACAAATATGCTCTAACTAACGGTTTTTGTGAATAACACCAAACTATTGAGAAAAGTACCAAAACCGAAATGTGTTTTATCGCTTAAAATGTAATAGAAATTCTGTTAACGTCCGAATACCAAGCCTTAGTAGCGCGTTTGCCCTCCATTAGCTGCAATAACAGCCTGGAAATGTCGAGGCATGCTGCGAATAAGACGTCTTAATTTGTCTTGTGGTAGATTTCGCCATTCTTCCACAAATGCCTCGGCCAACCCCTGAAGAGTCTGAGGTGCAGCAGGACGCTTCTTAATGCGCCTGCCGAGTAAATCCCCAACGTGTCGATAGAATTTAAGTCTGGACTCGTGGCTGGCCACCCCATCACATGGATTTCTTGTTCCTGGAGGAAGTTTTTTATTAAATTAGCGGTATGAACTCTAGAATTATCCTGTTGTAGGATGAAGCCATTGCCGAAATTGTTCGCAAATGGCACAACATGCTCTTGAAGAATCGTCTCAACTTAAATTTGTGTGTTGAAACGTTAGGGAACGACAACCAAGTCTGTGCGACCGTCTATACTAATGCCACCCCACACCATGACCGATCCAGCTCCGAATCGGTCTACTTCCTGTATATACGCGGCAGTGTATCGCTTTCCAGGACGTCTATACACTCGTATACGACAATGGCAACGAGTTAGACAAAACCGCCACTCGTCTCTAAAAAGTACAGACCTCCAGTGTCAAAGTTGCCATTGCATATGTTCGCGGGCAAAATTTAGACGGCTAACTTTGTGATTCCTGCTCAAGCGAGGAGCTCGCACAGGCCTGTGAGAAGTCATATTGACTTCTTTAAGTCGTCTTCTAACCATCTGATCGGAAATTGTCACCGGTGGCATTTCGGAGTAGATTTTATAGCTCATGAGCAGTAGAAGTTCGTCGGCGAAGACAAGAATTAACAATATACCGGTCGTCCCGAGGGGTAGTTTTTCGTTCACGGCCTTGTCCAAATCTCCTAGAATATCTACCCGTTTCTTGGTACCTATGCCAAGCTCTGCAGATAACAGATGGAGTCGATTGAAGCTGGTTTGCTACATATCGCATAGATAGACCATCTTCAAGTAAAGTAACAGCCCTCTCGATTTCAATTTCACTTAAATAACGCATTTTGGACTCAGAAGCACTGAAAAAGTGAAAACAGACGGGTTTACTGTGTCCACTGACTAATTTGATGAGTTTCAGATGTTTGCTTTGTGGTCAAAAACCACTTTGTTTTGAGACTTTCTTTAAATTTTGGCGTCTACGATGAAAACGAGCAAACGAATCACCGTAATTCTTTTTGCACTTTGTCAATAAAGGTCTAGAGAATTATATAACAAGAAAAAATCCTGCTTCCATCATATGCTGGAAAACCTCTAGGCGCTCAAAAAAGTGTTCCCTTAATTTTGTTGAGCAGTGTATAATGTATGCAACAAATTTACTTTTTAAACAAGTAAACTTCAATGTGATATTTTTGAGATATGCTAACGTTTGTAGTTATAATAGCTTATTCGAGATCAATAATAAAGAAATAAAAAAGTCATGAATCATTACCCAATAAAGCACATTTACTACATTAGTGTATTAGATTTCTTTTAAATGTATCCTTCTGTTGGGATTTTCAATGTTTGGAAAGATTTACTTTCAGTAGATATTATAATATAATTTAAACAAAAAAATTGCAATAAGTTAATACTATTAGATTTCGCAAATCTCTGTAACATTTTTTAGTATTGTTATTTAATCGTTTGTTAGTTGTAAAAAGGAAGGGGACCGCGGTGGTCGAGTGCGAGAACGCATTGGCCACTCGAGGTCACAGTAAATGCGGTTGCTCCGTTGGGGCGATCGAATCCCGACTGGGGCGACCGCATTTGCTTAGTTAAGTTTAGGGTGCATGTTGCATGAATGTTTAGTATGTAAGGGACGCCCGCACCCCCTGAAGTAATGCGAAGCGTTCCGGGGGGGGGGGTAACGGTAGAATGAATGTGTAAAAAAAAAAAAAGTTGTAAAAAGGAAGGATTAAAACGATTTGACTAAGTTGATTAATTGAGTGTTGCAAGGAACAGATCATCCATATTTTCTTTACATATAGCGTGTCCCACTTAAGAGTGTTTCACTCTTATACCTTTATTAGTTTTTATCCGGTTTGATCCAAAATTTCCTAAATCATACAACACATTATGAGCTACTCATGGCCACAAAACAATTTGCCCCTTCAAATGCAAAGCCTCATGCGATATAAAAATGGAAAAAATCAAAAAATCATATTAAGCATGTTTTTTCGGAATATTTTATTATTGTTCAGAATTGACCTGAAAACTTCAGTTCAAAGTTTCCTCAAAATTAAAAAATATTGAAAAGTTCGATAATATCATTTTTATGGGTTTTTGCGTTTAGAAAAGGGTGCTTTGGCAATTTTATTTGAAATAAAACTTAAGCAACAGTACAGGGAGAACATCACGGCCTTAATTTAAAATATGATTTACTTAAAGTCATCAATTCAATAACGTTTCTGATTAAAAAAATATCTACGAAGGATGGTTTTGATATAACAGATTCTAACTTACATCAAAATTGTATCATTTGCTTCTAAGTAACGAGGTATTATACTAGAATTTTAAAATGTTAGTCTTAGTCTATCATGAAACATCATTTCATAAAAATCCTTTTTTGTATTTCTTCATTTTACCATTGATGAAAGCTATTAAACATTTTATTTTGATAATAGTTTTTAAATAACTGAACGTTAGATAAGGAATTTTCAGAAACTTGTAGCATGAATTGGAGAGAGTTGTGTTGTTGATGAGTATGTATACACCGTGATTGAAATTCGAGGGCCAACATGGGGATCTCACTTATTATAAGAGATAGAAAGTCGGGTAAATAGAGGCAACGTTTCTAAATTCAGTGATGACCGAAAATCTGCCCCAACTTAAATGGTTATAAAAGATAATTCGAATGTTTGGGGCAAATTAATTATCTGCACTTAATTTAGAACCTCCATTTAGCTGACTTTATATCTCTTATAATAAGCGAGATGCATACGTTGACCCTCGAATTTCAATCACGGTGTATGTATAAAGACTCTTTGTCTTATCACTTCTTTTGATTTTCAATAGCTTCCAAACGTAATTTGATTAAACTCGAAAATGTAATCTTATTTTTTTGAAGTCGTCGCTTTTCTTATACCCATGAAATGAGAAAGTAAATACAGAGTTTATTTGTTTCATCTATCATTGAAGTCACTAGGCAATTTTAGTATTCATTTAATTTTAACTTCCTAACATATTCATACGTACCTTTTTTATATCGCACTGTATATTGTCCCTGGTGATGGCGCATTTCCCTTATTTGAATAATATCCCAATGTTTTGTATATTTTCAAGATACTAGTTGCTAAACGAAATCGAAAATGTATGGGTTTTGGGACATGTATTATAAAGAAAGTGTATGTGTATATGTAAGTTTGTCTGCTGTAAGAAAGTAGTTGGTGCTACAATTGAAAAGAACATTTCCTATTACTTAAAAGGAGGAAAATAGCAACTTCCCAACTAAAAATTGTAACGGCGACTTTAACCTTCAATGCTTATTTGCTGACTTCCAATTACATGCACGTACCCTTTAGTAATGGTTGTAACTGTACTCCTGTACCTGTTTATCCTTGCGTTTCGGTATTAATGCTAGACTTTCTTTGCTTCCATTAAGGTCGCTCTTCTGCAAGTGCATATAATGACCCCAATAATGTTATAACGTAATTTAGACGCGGTAATGATAGCCCGAGCAAAGCAGCCCTACATCGTGTAAGTTTGTGCTAACGAGCACCTGTCTGCGGTTACTTCAGTCCAAGTTGAACTTTCAAAGTTATTCATAGAATCCTTTTATAACAGAAATTGTCTAATGAAGTAAATAGCTCGCGTTATAAATTACATGATGATGTAAGTAAAACTGGACTAGCTCATGCCATTAATTTCGCGAAATATGTGCACATAAGTGAGGCTCTTTCACGTAGATCGCGTGCTGATCTCAGCTTGCCGTGAGATTTACTTTTTCCAATATGCTGGATGGCGCCTTGCACTCCTCTTAACGGTCTGGCTCCAGCCTGAAGGTTCACTAATCCCTGATTTCTGGAATATGATAGTGCACTATCATTAAATTTAAAAAATATATACATGTATATATTTTTTAAATTTAAATATCGTATCGCGAGTTGTCTCTTTTTTGCAATGAAAATATGAGTATATATTGCCCAGAGGAAATACTAATACCGTCTGAATTACAAATCAAAATTATGATTTAGAACCAAAATTGTCAAATTAAAATAGAAATTTTTAGACGTACAATGCAAAATCTTAAAAGATATTTATATTTTGACAGAGGCAAAATTAAATACGCACAAGTTTTATTGTTATAAATTAGGTAGCATAACAAAATTAGAACTCATATTTTAGGTAATTAACTAAAGTGAAACAGCTTAACTTTAGTGCAGGAAAAACTACTTAATTTCCAATGAAAACCTAAAACTTAACGTATATGGGATAGCAGAATATTCCAGATAATACTGTTGTGTAATATTCACACCAAATAAATAGTAACCTTCTCTGGATTTAATAGAATATAGTTACTAAAATTACTTATAGTTTCATTGAAAACCCAAATATCCCAGATTCATATAGTAATCTTCAGTTGTTGTTAAAACTTATATATCAAAACGAAATTGGGCATATTATTGACATGACTATAATACAAATGTTTTTTGCATGTAAATTTTTTTTTTTTTTTATTAAAAAAACCGCCCGAAGGCAAAAGACGACAACTATTCACAAAAGAATATCTAGTAGCTACACTATGTTTGTAATTGACGTTTGTGAGAACACAGCCCAATGGATGATTCTCGAGAATTCTGACACGGTTCACAAGGTGTTTACACGCAAGCACATAGATACACTTGAGAACCCACTTTAATTATTACACAAGATCTTGAGGTTTCTTCCTTTTTAAACGCCTTGTGTGGTTGGCGAAATCCAGCAACTGCAGAGCTTCGGGATTGACGTGCTGGTGGAGTCGATTTTCGTGCTTCCTGGCAAACCGCCTTGCCTCTTCAGTGACAGTGGGAATGTTCAGGTCACGATGTATATCTTGGTTTCGCTCATATAAGCTAGCTTTAACTATTATGCGAAGAACTTTATTCTGGCATCTTTGGATGATCGCGATATTGGACTGTTTGGCACACCCCCACATTTGGATGCCATAAGTCCATATCGGCTTCAAAATCTGTTTATAAATCATAACCTTGTTGTAAAGGGTAAGCTGGGAATATCGACCTAATAACCAATACATCTCTCTGATTTTGATATTCAGTTGCTCTCTTTTTATTTTACAATGTTCCTTCCATGTTAAACGTGCATCTAGATACATACCAAGGTATTTTGCCGTATTTTTATTTGGTATCACTGTATCGTTTATAGTTACAGGAAGATACGCATGCCTTTTATTAGTGAATACTATGTGTACAGATTTGTTTTGGTTCAGGTTTATTCGCCATTTCCTACACCAGCTATGAATTTTATCGAGACTTCTTTGGAGTTGTTGCGTAGCTTGTGTTAGATTACCGCTAACAGACAATACGGCGGTGTCGTCAGCAAACGTCGGTGTTACTGTTTTTTCGTCAGTCGGTAGGTCACAGGTGAATATTAAATACAAGACGGGGCCCAGGACACTGCCCTGCGGCACTCCAGCTGTAATTGGATATAAGCTTGAAAAAGCACCCCCTTGCTTAACTCTGAAGTAACGATCGGAAAGATATGATTTAAGTAATTCACACAGGGTTTTGGGTAGTAACATGTTTAGTTTGTTAATTAGCCCTATATGCCATACACGGTCGAAGGCTTGGGAGACATCGAGAAAAACGGCTGCGCAGTATTTTTTGTCTTCTAGGGATTTTTCTATAACCTCTGTGACCCGGTGAACTTGGTCAATAGTAGAATGATTATTGCGGAACCCGAACTGGTGGTTCGGAATTACATTCTCTATTAATGGATATATTCGTTTCAGGAGCAATTTTTCGAATAGCTTAGAGATCATCGGTAGTAAGCTTATTGGTCGGTACGAGGCTAGCTAGGCTAATTAATATAGCGAAACGTAAACAAAATTTGGAAAAAAATGTATGTATAATTGTTTATGATGATCTTTTAACAAAATGTTTAAAATGTTTGTACTATTTTTTATTGGTGCTCTTTACAATGGTTTCACTTTATACAAAATGAATTACTAAAGAATAAAGATTTGTGATATTTTTGGCTAAATTGGTCTTATTAATTATAAATTGATAATTTTAACAGCCGTGATACGTAAAATTTATATTTTAAAACTTTTTGATATTCCTGTGAAAATCATGACAATAAAAAATAACTGTTTGTTGATATATAAATATGATTACATTTAGCATTAAATTTCAAAATTACTAGATTAATGTTGCAATTGTAAGATTAAGGTCAACAGTTTTAAATTTCAAATTGAATTTTAATAAAGAAATATTGCAATTATAGCTATAATTTTGTTTTGAAACGGGTACTAAAGTGACTTAAATTAGCGTTTTTTATTCTCACCATACCTACATATGTACATTAATAGGCGGCCTTTTAAGCAGTAGACAACATATCCAAACTTGCAATAAATCGAAAAAAATAGCGAAAAAATTCTAAGAACTAAAGATAAAAATATCTAAAAGTAGTGCAAAAACTAAAATAAATCGGGCTACGTTTACAATATATGTGGACTAAATGTAGTACAATTTATTACAAACTAAGAATTTTAAAAAAGATTGTAATTTATAAAGAACATAAGAATATAACATGTTGCATATTATATGCATTACCTTTTACATTGGCTGCAATTGGATTTCCAGCGTTTAGGTAGACAGCCCTAAGACAGGGAAACATATAATGATTTGTCGATGTAAAAAGTTGCATTTAATTTAAAAATGCCAAATAGGTTTAGGATCCCTTTAATCACATTTTCACACTGGCCATAGTAATAGCGTTTAGACAAAAAATGTTTAACACCAAGTTACAATTATGAATTGCATGCTGGGAATTTTTAATTACAAAGTGCCAATGTTGAATTTGAAATTGAAATTCCGACTTTAATTGTGAAATATTCTGGGAAAACCAAATACATTTGTAACTGGGGAGAATGAGTTATATTGTAGTTAGTACAAATTTCACACACTAGTAAAATTTTGACATTAGTAAAGTATGTAAGAGAATAAAATAATAAAATATTTACACTTTCATTACAAAAAATCTATGAAATTCGATTGACAATAAAAAATACCCAGTAATAAATATTTATTTTATTTCCATGTAACTCCTGAACCTCTCATGTACAACATTTAATGATTTTTATTCTCAACATTTTTCTTGTCTGCTTGTTTTTTTTTAGTCAGTTGTGATTAATGCGAATGTCCCACTGAAGTAAATTGGTATTCTGTAAATAATTTCCATTTCAAAGCTATACATAGTAAATGAATTGATACTTCTACTTTTCACAAAGAATTCATTTTAAATTTATATTCAAACAACTAAAAAATGTGTAAAAAACTGCTTTTAAAAGCGAGTAATACTAGCAGCTTTTTTTAGTTTTTGTTGTTAATACGTTGTGCAGGAGTCATTTTGTTTCATCTACGTGTGCCAAAAAGAAAATCCAAAATAAGATTGCAAAAATCTATCTATCTATAACATTGCAGTAGTTTTCATCTTGTAATGCGCGCTTTTGGCAATAAACCTTACTTAGGAGCCCGAATTTCTGTACATTTGGACCGGTGCCCACCCTTCATTTTCTGGGCTTGAACTCATTTCCCTTTCAAGATGAACACAGTAATATTTTTTGTATATAAACAACTCAAGAACCGAAGTAAATGAAGACTTTTTGTAATAGACTTGAGAATGTTGTTGATTATGCACGGCATTGTTGCTGAAGCATGCTGAGCAGACCTCATTTTATTCCATTCTTTTACTTATAATAAAACTCCACCATAGGCGCCGTACGATTTTGGGCAATATTTATTTTAGACAAGCCAATCATCTTGCTTAACTTTATTTTTGAGTTTTAGGTTAATCGAAACACTGTTCAATAATTGAGCTAATAACTATTGCCTGTAATCAGATACAAACTTATTTTCCTAGGTCATTTATAACGTACGCTCATGAGAAGCACCTCTGACTAAGTATTCCCGTACCACTTGATAACCTCGTAATTAACCACGAAGTATGTTGTAAGAACGCCACAATTATAGTATCAGATTAGGGTAATTTAATTCTCTATGCGCAAATCATGCCGCATCTCAAGATTATGACTGCGTTTTATACCGGTCATGCAATTATTAAATAAATTAAAGTCGCAAAAACTTTGCTGTCACTAATTCGAGATTGCTTTTTGCATCAGACGTTTATAAAGTCACTATATATTTAATTATTTGTCAGTTAAATTAATTATCTAAGTAAATGTTTTCTGACGTCCGTTTTTTTCTGGCTGACAGATTAGTAACGGTGTATCAGTAGCGAAACAGCTGTTGACTTTTTTCTTTTGCTACACTGGGAATTGTAAGGATATCGAATTAAAAATCGTTTAATCATTTAAACACTCCGATAAAGGCCCTGTTACGTAAATATTAAATTAGATGCAAATCCGTATGACAAAGGATTATTATTATTATGTAAATTTAATTAATTGGGGGATTATTGCGACTTAGTTACTAGAATTGCAGATAAACTTAACTGCTGAAAGTGAATGCCGCTTAATAATGCTAAAATATGCTTTTAATCTTTTTTTTTGCTTTATGTTGAAAAGGGAAATGGCTTTTTAAGTGAAATAAAACCACCATGTCTATCTTTCGTTGACAATATCAAATACAAATGTTTTTGCCACTACCTCTACAAACTGCTTTTCTTTGCGGAAAGAATTTTTAAAATCAATAAACTATTATCTCTAGTGTTACAAAGTAGGTTCCATATTGGATACTTGTCATAAACACTGATTGCTGATTCTACAAGGTGCTAGGAAGGCACAGATACATTTGATGTTTGCAGAAATCAAATGGAAACCTTATATGGAATCCGTAAACTTGTATTATATACTTCGGAATTTTTGCCTATTTTATTGAAGAAACAATTTAGAAATGTGTAAACAATTTAATTGGCAGCCTATAAGCTATTTTATTAGTCTACACAACATGGAACTTACTAGCTAAGGTATGTATATGTAATACATATGTTGAAGCCACTAAAACATTCCAAAAAGTCCTAAATTAGTAGTTGTATGTTCAGTTTTGTGTTACAATTAAGAAATATTATTGAATTCCTTACAAGGATGAAACGACGGTTGAGGCGCACCACTGTCGCGGAAAATGCCGAAAATTGGAACTACGACCAATTACTATACGGTTATGCTTTCCTTTGGCAATGCTTTACATGTTTCTTCTCTTTCTGTCCGGTATACAACCTCAAATAATCAGTCCTATTATTGTGCAACAACTCAAAGTAACGGGACAGATGCTACGGGGTTATGTTCAGGACGCATATCGAATCTGATTGCGAGTAATATCACTATCATATAGCTTCCGGTTTTAACTATGTTTAATTTTCTCGTTCTGTCGTTCGTAGAAAACAAGTATGACAGAGTGAGAAGAAGGGACGATGTACTCAGCGTGTAAAATATATAACCCTTAATATTATATTAAAATAAAAAAACAGCACAAATTATCTGTTTTAGGCAAAACAGGTTCCAAATTTTCTTTTGGTATTACTGAACGTGCTAGTTTATTAAAGGGTAGAAGAACTACTAAACAATTTTCATTATATTGGAACGATTATATTCTCCAAATCCCAAATTCAAAATTTTCAAATAAACGGGGTACTAGTGCCTTTGTAAATTAAAAATTGTATTTCTTAAATAACCCAAAACATAGGAACAGATAGATATATTTCATAACAGCTATTTTCAAGATTGAAATGATAAAAATCGAAGTCTTTTACAGAGTTCTGGCATTGATTCTGAATGTAGATTTAGGCGTTATTTCTGAAAATAAATAATCGAAGTCTTATTTGCGTCCAGTTCAAGGTCTACCATTTCAAAATCTTTATAAAAAAAATTGATATGAAAAAAAACAAAAAAAGCTAATATTTTTTGCTATTTCCAAGATTGCAATTATAAAGATCGAAGTCTTTAAGAGAGTTCTGGTATTAATTCTGAATGTAGATTTAGGCGTTATTTTTGAAAATAAATAATCGGAGTCTTATATGCGTCCAGTTCAAGCGCTACCATTTCACAATCTTTATAAAAAAATTGATACGAAAAAATAAACAAGCTAATATTTTTTGTATTGCTGTACTTTAAAAATGGTATTTCAAAGCCAGAAATGGTTCCTGCAAGTTTCGATGTTTGAACGGGAAATGTAAAGTATTTTGACGTACTAAAAATCTCAATATTTTCATTTTATAGTTGCAAGAATATTCGATTTCAATAACAAATTGCATTTAAAAAAATGATATTTTGACTTATATCTTGTAATTTAAAGCGCGTATACAATTTGGAGTTTGAAGTCAAATTGTAATCATTTTAATCAAAGTTAAAAGTTAATATGCAGGTCTTTCTCAAATAATTCGTTTATAAAATAGAGATTTCTATTAAATCTTTTTAAATTCCTAATCCTGCCTTTATGCTAAACATTTCAATTTTAAGCTCTAACAATAATTAATCCGGAAATTTTGACATTCATTTTCAAATATGTTTAGTGTTTTCCATGTCCTATTCTTCTGTCATCAAAATTTCAACTTTGGCCTTGATATTGTCATAATAATTTTGGAAAATTTGATTTTGAACTAAAAATATACGCCATTGACTTGGCAACGTAGGTTATATTTCTAACGTAGCTACTTTTTGTAATTACTAGCTTTCTTTATTTGAAAATTGAGGCCCGAAGAACTAAAAATCAATTCGTTTTTCCTAGTAGAGCTATTTTTGCATTGCTTTGTTTCAACAACATCTGCGTACAACGTAACATAGCTTCTAGTTTTGGAATTTAGTCGTTTAACCAGACGTGTAATCAGTCTTCGATATAAAACTGCTTTTATCGCCGTACGCTCAAAGTGTTGACAACATTTCGAAATTTTGAAGTAGAGGGAAAATTAGGATTTGGTAAGTCCATTAAATCAATAAATTCCAAAACCGTTTTGAGTTTGTAAGAACTTGCAAAAACCTTTTCACATAATAGGTATTAGAACTATGTCTGCGCAAAATTAACAGCCATCTGTCCTCACCCAACTATTAAAATTAAGTCGCGGAAATTTATTTTAATTTACAAGCACTCTGTATGTAAATTTTTCCAAGCCTTTGTTCTTTGTTGTGACCGAAATTATATTATTTTGATCGCCGACCTACCCAGTGAGTAAATATACTTTCAACTAGTAGTCCTTGGCTGCTGAATAAATTTTGGGAGGTGTTGTTTTAGCAGCTCGTCGATATTGATATGTCGTTTCTTCGGTGGTGTAGATCTCCAGGAGGTGCGGCGAAAGATTAATGTAGGCCCGTTTGATTTATAGTTATTGATAACTAACGGTGGAAGCGTAAGCGCACAGGGGGTTTTAAATCTAATGGCAATCAAAATGGGTATTTAAAGTAATTTATTTATCAGCTTTCGATTTCTACTACTTCTTATGAAGACAGACCAAAGTTTAACGACTTGATATAAATGAATCTTTGTATTGCAATATTAAAAAATAAATTGTTTAATTCCGATGAAAACCGTGAAATTTTAAAGAAATTGATAGAGAAATTGAGATTGCCCCAACAAAGGTATCTGTGTAGTTGTTGCAACAATATCATATTGAAAGTTACTTTACAATGCAACATTTTATAATAGTTTTCTAAAGTCATCGTGCAATGTAATTTTCAGCTGTTTAATCCTGTCACCCACAAAGGAGATATTGATATAAATTCTTTTTGTGTTGGGAAATTTCTTAATTTTTTCATGGGCGATAGTTAATCGATCAAGTGCATGCGGTGCAATCCAAATCTGTGAACAACGTCTATTTTTGTCTCGGTGCTATTACACAACGAACTGCATGACTTGTTTGAAGTACATTAGAAGAGTGTTATACAAAAAAGTTATAGTGTGAATAAACACACGGAATTAATGTAAAATCTGGACGAAAGTTAAGAATTATAATATATAATTATAAATAAACATGCAGTTATTATCTGTTTCATCAAGGAAATCACTTCTATTGCTACAAAATTATTAATATTTTTCAAAAGAATCTTTCGATGGAATTAGGTAAACAACCCTACCGACTGCGCCATTTTTTGGAAAACAAGTAAAACTGAAACAGGTATAGTCAAACATAGTAAATGTATTTATTGGTATTATAATATAAGTACGCAGAATACGTTAGCAGTATTTAAATAGTAAATATAGTGTAGTTCTCACACAAAATTATTAACGTTTGAATTGATACGAGATACAGTCTGTTATGGACTAATTAACAAAGTTGATTGTAGTAAGAAAACCTTTTCTATGCCTCTTTCGCATCGACTTTCTGTTCGATTCTTGTTTTGCTGTGGTGCTGTTACATAACAAACTGTGCGTGACTCGTTGGGCTCGACTGAGGTGCTTTACTAAGCCTAATAAGTCGACAAATGGATAATTAATGTCTGGTTGTCTTAGAAATGAGTTTAAACTTTTTACGAACTGAAATAACGATTAGTTTCTAATAGAAGTGGTGCAATGTTCAATTTTACCTTTTAACAACATTAAATTACTCAAGCTTCCTCTTTCCTGATAGTAATGGAAACGCTCGTGGAGAAGCAATAACTAATAATCCCGAGCTTAATGAATTAATTTTGATAAATGGCATCCAATTTAAAAGCGGTGACAAAAATAATAATTGTTTTGACTAATGTTCAAATGAATGTATGATGAGGTGTGTCTTTAACCTTTCTATCATAAATTAACGTCGTATTTTATGCAAAATGCCTTGCACAGATTGCTTATGTACAAATAGATAACTTTGAGTTTCTTCGATAATGAATTGGCGTTTAATGTAAATGCCGATTTAATTATCCCGTTTAAAGTGCAATTACATAGAGGAAAACACAGTTCGATTTGATTTGCCTGCTGTTTCATTTCCACCTGTCGCTCGATTTCCTCGAAACTATTTTTGCTAATCCTCGCCCAGAGCAGTTTTCGCGAAAAGGAATCTCATACATTTTAAGTTACCAAGTTAAGTGAATTAAACTAATATAATTAACAGTGAATTTTTTATCCAATAAATTTGCATATCTTATAATTTTTCGGATTCTTTATAGCCACCTCCATAAATGGCAGCGAGCTGCAAAAGTAGAAGTTGCAGTTGGAACTTAACAGCTCGTTATAGAAATAGTCAACCATATAAACTGCCAAGTTTTTTGTTTCTGAATAATACATGTAGAAATGTACTAGTATATTATTATTCATCTTTTAAAATCAAACAGAAGCTTTGCTTTGTTTATTTAATTTTCTATAATTAATATGACAAAATTTAAATATACCTAGTAGCCAGAAAGTTTCAGAAAATAGTAAGGTATGCATTTGTGTAGAAGTTCAATACCAAACGAAAGAACTTTAAGAAATCCCCAAAAAGATTTGCCGAAAGAAATATATTATTATTAGCCTGACTACAAGAAAAATCATAAAATATTCATTAAAAAGTTATTACTAATTTTACTGAATATAAACTTGTTTATAAAGGTTTCGAAGGATTTTAATTTAAACTGAGGGACATTGAGTTTTGTAACAAGTACCTAATAAAGAATTAATATGTTTAAGTTAAATCACTCCTTAGCTGTGGTAATAGTAGATTCCAATTTTTTCTAGATGAAGGTGTTAAGTTGCGGACATTTTCCCACTTTTCTATGGCTTTATAATTTGAATCTTGATAACTGGCATGAAATATATCTATCTGTCCCTGTGTTTCGGGTTAATTAAGAAATATTATTTTTAATTTTTAAGGTTGCAAAGGCACTAGTAGCACATTTATTAGAAAATTTTGAATTTGGGCTTTGGAGGGTATAATCGTTCCAATGTAATTATAATTGTTTAGCAATTCTTCTATCTTCTAACGAACTAGCACGTTCAATAATGCCAAGAGAAAATTTTGTACTTGTTTTACTTTACGCATAATTGTTACTGTTTTATTTAAATATAATTTTAAGTGTTATATATTTTACAAGCTGAGTACATCGTCGCTTCTTCTCACTCTGTCAAAATTGTTTTCTACGAATGACAAAACAAGAAAATTAAACATAGTTAAAACCCGAAGCTACATGGTAGTGGTATACTCGCAATGAGATTCGATGTGCGTCCTGAACATATCCCGTTACTTTGAGTTGTTGCACAACAACTACGATTTACACAATAAAGGGGCTAATTATTTGAGGTTATATTCTGACAGAAAGAGACGAGAGACATGCAAACCGTTGACAAAGCAGCGTATAACATTATAGTAATTGGGCGTAGTTTCAAATTTCGTCATTTTCGGCGACAGTGGTGCGCCTCAACCGTAGTTTCATCTTTTAGGAATTTAATAATGTTTTTGTCTTAATTATAGCACAAAACTGAATATAGAACTACTAATTTAGGACTTTTTAGGAACGTTTTGGTGGCCTCAACAATAAGTATTACATGTACATACCATAGTTAATAAGTTCCATGTTGTGTAAACTAATAAAATAACTTATAGGCTGCTAATTAAATTGTTTATACATTTCTAAACGTTTAGACGAGCGCCAGTGTGGTGCAGTGGTTAGAGCACTGTGCTCTGTCCTATCCAACCGTTTTAAATAATTGGGTGCCTGAATTCGAATTAACCAAGGGTAATAATGCGATGGTCTATTGCGTGGTACACACCATATTACCAAGTGTCATGAATTTGGCAAGCGATAACCGGATGTGATAGCAAGGATACTAGAGCTCTGACCTTACTCTTTCGTGGGGTGTAGAGCCTCGCCATTATTATTATACATTTTTAGTAGCAGAAACAATAGAATGAGGTTCCGAATGCCTTGTGATTGAAAGAAAGCTGCCGAAGATGCGGCGCCCAGAAAATTGCCCTGTATGGTCAAATGGGAGACATTTGTACCCTTTCACGAAGTTTAAGGTTAAGAAAGTTTTTTTTTTTATTGGGTTCTGCGTGTCTTCATCATTACATGCAAATAAAATATAACCCATTTAATCGTCGTTTCAATGCACTACAATAATACAACTACTTCTTTATTGGCTGTATAAATGTTGGGAAGCAGATATGGATCGCAGCTTACTCAGCAATGGGGTACAAGATTTTAAACTTACTTTCTGATAAAAACGATTCCAAATTAAAAAATATTTAAATTGCGATAAAGATGAGAAACTTTGGAATCGTTTAACATGATGCGCGGGAAGCTTAAAACAATATTTGTAGTAATCAAATTAAAATAGTATGTTTATTGCAGCAAAAATACATTTTCACACTTAGAAAATGTTGAACCTCTTAAGGTAACCATTGTCTAGTATAAAAAACAAGTACACGCATATAAGTGCAAACATGTTTGTGTTATATGTGTTAGTTGTTTTTGTGCTTTAAATCTTAAATTCTTCAGTTTATGTTTAAGAATTTTGTATAGAACGAAATACTTCGACACTACTGCAATTTTATTCAGAAATCAGCGTCAACAGTTTCAATTCTAGAAAATGGCAGAAACGTAGGTAAGGCTTATCCAGAGTGCATTGGTAAAACCTTTAACGGCTCGGTTTTAAAAGATAGATGAAGTTGCACGTTCTGATTTCCGCTAGGAAAATTTTCAGAACAATATCCTTTATTTGAATTCTAATCAGTAACAGATCTGTTTAAGTATAAATTTACTTAGAGGTAAATATTTTCTTTAGAACAAGCTAGAAGTGCTAAATGTAAAGCGATATGCAGGGAACACAATATAGTAAACAATACAAATTCCAACATTTACTTCTTAAAAACGCTCGTTATACCCGAGATCTCGGTGTACATAACCTCGTCTTAAGCGTGTTTGGCTGTATTGTTTTTGTACTGCTTTTTTACTCTGTCTTTTGTTATTTTTTTCTACCTTTCTACATGCCGAATATTTCATAAGATGTAGTTTAACTTTTAATAATAAATTTTAGTATAGAATCTGCAAATATCAATGTGTGTATCTGGGTAGTTTGCCCGTCCTTATAGAAGATAATTCATTTTAATAACTACTAGTGTTAGGTGTTAGCTCTTTAATCTCGCAGCCTTTCAACTTAATTTTATAAAGAACCAGTTTAAAATATTAATAAAAATTAAGACATTACAGTTTTAGCTATAATTGTTTTTGCAAGCATCGTTATATTCCTAATGCTATATGACGATGCCATACAACAGTTAACTGAACAAGTTACACAAAATTAACAGACCATTAAATTTATTTATATAAAATTTGTAAGCTACTATTAACAAAATAAAGTTAATTGTTCTTCTGATTTAATTGAAAGTGAAAAAACGTTTCGTTTTGATATATTTTTTATTTCGGTATGGTTTTTTAATCTGTTTTTAACAGTATACAATTTTGTATAGGTTACATAAGAATAAATTCAAGAAAAACAACCTTAAAGTTCAAATAGTAAGCACGAATGTAATTAACAGTAATCCTAGGTAGTGATCTCGATGGGGCAGTGTGAATACGCGCTGTCAGTCGAGGTCACAGTGAAATGCAGTCCGATCGGCCGCGTGGTCGAACCCTGGCGGAGGCGACCGTATTTCACTTAGTTAAGTTTAGGCTGCATGATGCCTGAATGACTAGTATGTAAGGGGTGCCAACATCCCCCTGAAGTAATGCGAAAGCAGTTTCGGGAAGGGAACGATAGAATGAATGAATGAATGAAAAAAAAAGTAATCCTAGGTAGCGGGGTTTAAAACAAACAACAAGTTATTTTGGCGTTGACAAGCGAAGGTACTAGGTTAAATGTTCAAAATGACGACCCTGCATCAGCATACAATACCCAACACCCTCATAAAATGCATTCAAAACATTTTAAAGAGTTCGAGGCGTTATTCACCAACCTCATGTCGAATTCTTTCTTTAAGATCCTCCAAATTATTTGACACCTTGGTTTTTAAGTGCACCCACACAAAAGAATCTAATGGTGTTATATCAGGCGACACATCCGGACATTCCATTGCACTTATTCTTCTTATCCATCTTCCTAGGAACACTTCGTCCAAATAACGTCGCACGTTACCTGCGTAGTATGGTGGAGTACCATCCTGTTGCAGCCAAATATTATTATTTGGTACGTCAGGGTCGTTTTCATTTGGAACTAATATCGCTAATGCAGGCACTAATTCAAATTTTAAATAGTGTAGGTATCTTTCCCTAGTTGAAAACACGGAGGACCTACAGTTTAACGTCGAATGCGAACGACAGAAATTCTAGAGAAGGTTTTTAGCATTAATGCTTAGGTTTCTAACCCAAGCCAGAATCAACATTTTACTCAGAAAGCGAGCGCTCTACCAACTGAGCTACCACCAACACCGTACTCTGTTTCTACCTTAGTGCTGAGGAGAAATATGTGGCAGAGAAGAAGCCGATGGCCAGCAGTGGCAAAAAAAGACTGTCAATGATGAACATTCGACAAAAAGCGACGCCCTCTCAAGTGTTTTTGAATTTTGGAAAGAGATAATAGTCAAAGGGGGCGAGGTCGGGACTGTACGATGGATATTGCAATTGCTCAAACCCGTATTCATTAATTGCTCCTTTAACAATTCGTGCTTTATGCATCCTGCAGTTGTCGTGCAGAAGCACAGTATTCTGGGCAAAATTGTGACGTCTTTTCTTGCGTATAGCTGCTTTCAAATTGATTATTGTTTCTTTGTAGACATTCCTTATTATTGTAGGCCCTTTTGGCATATACTCGACCCATAAAATCCCTTCAGCACCCAGAAGAATGTGGCCATCACTATTCCCGCTGAGAATTGCGTCTTCGTCTTCTTGGGTGGTGGAGAGCCCTTACGAAACCATTGCATGAACTCTTGTTTCGTCGGTGGATCCCAGGTCTCATCTCCAGTTATAATTTTAAAGAACAAGTCCTCATCTTGGGATAAAGCTGCCAAATTATCCTCGCGAATTTGTCGCCTACACAATTTTTATTCAGGAGTGAGCAGCCTGGGAATCCACTTTGCTGACAACTTGCTCATTCCCAAATCTTCATGAAGGATTTTAAAAACAAATGTTTCTGATATATACCTGCTTCTCTTGCAATAACTGAAACTGTCACTTGGCGATCAGTAACACCAAATCTTTAGCGTTCTTTATGGACTCCTGTGTTCGTGCTTCAAGAGGTCTTCCGCATTTTTGGTAATCCTGAATGGACTCCTTGTCCCATTTGAATAGCTTACCCCAAAATTTAACTTAACATTTGGACGGCCTATTCTCCCCATACACAGCCACCATTCTCTCATGGATATTCTTTGGATTATTGCCTTCTTTCGATAGAAATTTTATGATGCTTCAATGTTCAAGATTTAAATCACTGATTTTAGTACCTCTAACTCTAGTTGTATCAAACTTGGAGAATACACTCTAAAATGTCACAGAACCTTCACATAATAAAATTATCACTATAGCATTTTGTTTCCGTAGCTCGGTGGATAACATTAACCCTCCCCACCCCCCTCCTAGTATATACGTGTAAATACTCGTACTATCCACACTTATTTTATTGTGATAACAATATTTTCGCTTGTCAACGGCAAAACAAGTTTTGTTTGTTTTAAACCCCGCGAATTAGGATTACTGTTAATTTGATTCATGCCTACTACTTAATTTTTAAAGTCGTTTTTCTTGATTGTTTTCATATGTAATCTATTCAAAATGTTATACTGTTGAAAATAAATTAAAAACTCTATTGAAATAGAGATTACAAAATATAAGTTGTCATTTAAAAACGTATTGATAACGTCATAACTTATTTAAAAGTTGACAGCAAAACTTAGAAATATTTTTTCATATGCGCTGTAATTTAAATCGCGCTACCCTTTTTAGATTTTTTTCTCCATTACAAACCTTGGCGGATTTAAAGAATTTATCCGCTACTTAATTTCCACACTGTATAAGTATGGAGTATATATATATATATATATAT
>JABXWE010019977.1:0-10653 GCA_014611495.1 Limonius californicus | reverse complement strand
TAAATTTCAGCGAAATGAAACCAAAAACTAACAACGAAAAGTTCATCTGTAGGGTACCTATTCTGCTTATTGAAACTGATTCTTATATTAAACTATTTTTTTACGTATATACAAAATTACTAAGTGCTAAATACGTTGCAATAATTAGCACATTGCAACATCATCCGTTACAACACAAGTAACCACTGTCTTAAAATGTATTCAATACAAGTGGAATTCAATCTGGACCGGAAATAGAGCGCAAGTGTTTGCTTGCAGCATGCACTTTGGACATGTGCGGTCCCCGCCTACGTCATACGGTAGCGCCTACAGCTATCGCATTCGGGAACGGTGTGTTATAGGGCATGAGGCATCCTCCTCTTCTACCATCCTTGGACTTGAGTGATAATACTTTACGTCGGTAACGTTCGGATAGGCAACCCAAATAACAAGATACTGTTTATAAAGTGGTATATACATTAAGGTAGAACATTAAACCGTACGTGCAAATACTAGGTAATGAATTAAGGTAAGCAAAATCAAGCAAAACGAAGGATGAGCGAATTGGAAAGGATTGAAAAAATGTTCCAAAAGAAATAGATGAGAACATAAATCTAGTTATTGCGAAATTAGATAAGATGGTGCAAGAAATGAAACAAGTGGAAGAGGAAAATAGAAAATTAAAGTCCGTGGTAGCAGAGCAGGAAAAGAGAATAGATAACCTGGAAAGAGAGGTTAGGAAGAAGAATGTACAAGGAATGAAGGGTGAGGAGAAAGAAAGTGAAAACGAAACAAAAGAAAAACTAACTACAATACTACAAATAATGGATGTAAACGTCAATATGAACATGGAAATAAAAGAAATAATGAGATTAGGGAGTTACATAGGAGGCAGAAAAAGACCGATAATTGTCAAGTTAACTAAGGAGAGGGCGAAAATACTATTATTACAAAATGCGAGAAATCAATATCGAATTTTATTCATTTGTTTACTCATCAATAAACGAACCAGAACTATTTCTGTTGTTAATAAAATTTGTAAGTTGTCTTTGGTATAATTACTGTTCCATAGCAGTGCATGTAAAATCAATCAATGCTATTCATTTTATAAAATAATCCCCTAAAGGCTAAATTCACTCAATTACACAACAAACAACTTTGTAATCACGTGCCTTATGATATACAGACATTCTAAAACTGAATGTTGCACTAATATATATTCTGTAGGCGCATTAGGCACTCGACGACAGATTGAATGCCAGTTTGAATCTGAGGAATTGGAAAGCATAAATATGCGGAATACCTAAATGCCAACCGAAATATTTGATACACTGTAACGAAGCGTTACTATTTTTTATGTTTATTTTGATATTTAGGTCTCCGTTTAATTTGTCTACATGCCGTTAACCGTTTAGAAGTTTATTAATTTGATTTTGGGTTATTATACTGTGTACCGACCGATGTATTTTCGGAATGCATCCCGTATTATTTGCATATTCACCGCAACATGTCAATGTAATTACTAACCGTTGATTTAATTTACATTTCATAGCCGCTGAAGGTAATTTGTTTATTATGTGCCGTATCACCGCATGTTGCATTATTGTTATCATTATCAGAGGCTGCTTTAGTTAGATATCATTATGGGAAATGATTTCAAACACCGTTTATTTTTATTTGCTTTCATTTTAGGAATGTTTACTGATTTATTTGAATACATTTATGTACCGTTGAATTTATATTTAGAACCGAATAAGGTAATTTATTTATTATGTTCCGTGTAGCAACATTTAGAATGCCTAGCTTATTTTGTTATTATTATCTGAGACCGTTTTATTTTGATACCGATATTAGAGGAATGTTTAATTACATGTTATGTTTATATCCGAACAATTAGCGTTTATTTATATATCCGAATATTGCAAAATTGGTTTATTTGAATTGCATTTACGCGTGGAGATCAGATAACCGCATCTACGATGTAAAATTGGTCGGGTGGCCGCGTACACCCTACTCCTAGCTAAAATGCGTGAATTGAACCAAATTTAGTAAACACCGTTAACCAGCGGGTATAAATACAGCCCCTCGAGTATTAAACAGTCAGTTTCCGATCCTGCTCTCTGAAGACTAATCCAGCACCAGACCGAAGCCAAGGTACGACCTACACAGGCCAACAATACAGAGGTGAGGAATTGTTTTATCTTGGCACTATTGTTTTACCGTTCATACTTTAATTCTCCGTACTCTTTCTACCCTTGTACCCCTCTCTCTCTCTCTCTCTCTAACTTACCCGAAACCCCGGAAGCAACTTCGCTGCGTGTATCCTGAGTTGTTGTCTTCCATCCTTCTCTCCCCTTGCGGCTGCGTGTGTCCTGACGCAAGTAACCCTCCTTCAGAAGCATCGTCGCTGCGTGTGTCCTGAGGCGGTGTTTTCTGTACCTTATCTTCCCTTGCGGCTGCGTGTGTCCTGACGCAAGTAACCCTCCTTCAGGAGTACCGTCGCTGCGTGTGTCCTGAGGCGGTATCTTACACCCATGCAACATCCCTTTATCCAGAGAAAGAGCACCGTGATTCTTGTCCGTTCACTACCGGGGTTTGTACCCAAATTGTGCCAAGATATACGATCTCCTTTATCTCTCACTGTCATAGTGAAACCGTACCTGATACCGTACTGACTCCCGTAGAGGTATCGTATTGCTACCGTATTTGCTACCGTATTGCTATCATTTCTGCTACCGTTTGCTACCGTATTTGCTACCGTATTGCTATCATATCTGCTACCGTTTGCTACCGTATTTGCTACTGTATTGCTACCATATTTGCTACCGTATTTGCTACCGTATTGCTACCGTATTTACTACTGTATTGCTACCGTATTTGCTACCGTATTTTTGCTACCGTTTTGCTTCCGTTTTGCTACTGTCCAATTGTTGATGTTATTGCATTATACCTGTTTATGTAGAACCCTGTATTGTTTAATTCATCCAATATATGTATTAAACCATTCCCGCTTTAATTATTACACGACGTAGCACAATAGAGTTTCTAGGCCGATTCCGAGATTGCAGGTAAATAACAACAGACCCCTGGATACCGACGTCTTCAACTGCAGTTACCCAGGTCTTCGTTATCCATCCCAGGAAAACGAAGCTGTACCGGAGAGTAAACTCAGTAACAAATCTGGCGCTCGAGGCAATCTCCGCAATTGCACGTAATAAGCAGACGTGCAATTGACTCCATTAAGCCGAGTAAAAGTAAAGAGCGCCACTACACTATTCTTGATTTATCATGTATATAAGAATTGAAAGTAGTTCAAATGAAATAATGGGTTTATTAATTACTTAACCTGATAGAATGTTTCTGACAGACTTTGTAACTGTTTTAGAGGACAATTTGTTGTTAAAAAAGTATTTGACTAACGCTAATAACAGTTTTTACTATATCGCTATTCTACAATAAACGCGAATGAAGTTCGTATATCTACTTTATACAAATTACATTCTCGTGCCTTTGATTGTTTACTCTTTTATCCTCCTAAGATTATAAAGGGGCAAATAGCAAGGAAGAAAGAACCATTGTTTACTACAGAAAAACGCGTGCATATCAATATGAATACCTTGTCTGATAAGAATGAAGATGTCAAACCTGATATTACCAGTGTGGATTCGTTATCAAGTTGTCCTGATCCTACACATCATGTCTGGCATCAAACCAAAATCAAGGAAGAATTAACTCAGAGTAAGTTGGAAGAAAATGGTAAATAATGCATGCCAATATAATTTGTAGCAACTCTAATATTATGAAAAGTTCTTAATATTGACCAACTAATAGTAATTTAATGATGTGCGGGAAAACTTAATTATTCCTTAATTGTTATATATTTAAAACGGGAATAATTAGTTTAGTTACATATAAAATAATTAGTAACACATATAAATATGTTACAGTAAAACAGGAAGAGATGCAAACAACATTGAAATTCCCTTCAGAAGCGTCCAATTTCAAGCACGATTCAAAATTTGATAAGGATTGGTCCATCAAGCTGGAATCATTACATGAAGAAATAGATATAAAAACTGAAATCTGTAGTATCAATGCAGATCAAGTAATAATGGAGCCTCCATTGAAGTGCTTCATGCATCAAAGTGTTGATACTCATACTATGGAAAAGTTATATAAATGCAGTGTATGTGACTACGGAAGTGCATATAAGTTTACGTTGCAACGACATATGAAAACCCATTCAGGAAAGAACCCATTGAAATGTAACATATGTGACTATGAAAGTACACTCAAGAGTAGTTTGCGATTACATATGAGAATTCATATAGGAGAGAAACCCTTCAAGTGCAATAAATGTGGTTTTGAAACTGCACACAAGAAAAGCTTGCAATTACATATGAGAACTCATACAGGAGAAAAACCTTTCAAGTGCGATATATGTGGATATGAAAGTGCACACAAGAATAGCTTACGAATGCATATGAGCAGTCATACAGGAGAGAAACCATTCAAGTGCAATATATGTGAGTATGAAAGTGTACAGAAGCTTAACTTACAACAACATATGAAAACTCATACAGGAGAGAAACCCTTCAAGTGTAATATATGTAACTTTGAAAGTGCTCACAAGAAAAGTTTGCGATTGCATATGAGAATTCATACAGGAGAAAAACCCTTCAAGTGCAGTATATGCGATTATGAAAGTGCACACAAGAATAGCTTACGAATGCATATGAGTACTCATACAGGAGACAAACCGTTCAAGTGTAATATATGTGAGTATGAGAGTGCACAGAAGCTTAACTTGCAACAACATATGGGAACTCACACAGGAGAGAAACCTTTCAAGTGCAATATATGTGACTATAGAACTGCACAGAAAGTTTACCTGCAACAGCATATGAGAACTCATACAGGAGAGAAACCATTCAAATGCAATATATGTGACTATGGCAGTGCACATAAGAATAGTTTGCAAAGACATATGAAAACTCATACAGGAGAGAAGCCATTCAAGTGCAATGTATGTGACTATAGAACTGCACAGAAGATTTATTTGCTACAGCATATGAGAACTCATACAGGAGAGAAACCATTCAAATGTAATATATGTGACTATGAAAGTGCACACAAGAATAGCTTGCAACGACATATAAAAACTCATATAAGAAAGAAAGAAATCGTTTGAATGTTTGTCTATTTATCAAGTATACCTATATTGTATAAGTTTAAATGATAGGATAATTATTAACAGGTATAAGCATTTAAATGCTTTTAACATGTTAATTGGGATATTCTTTCGACAATGTAGGTTTATACAGTAGTATTTGTAATATTTTTCAAGTATCACTTCTAATATGTTTTCCTAAATTTTTACAAAAAGAATAAAAGTTGACAAATTGGATTAGAATTTCAGTAAATCGGAATGACAAACTTGTATCGCGTTGTTTGTGTGGGATATTCTGTATCCTCTAACAGCAGTAGAAGTTAGGATGATTTCCATTGGTTGTTATTTACTTAGTTACACTGCTATGGTAGGTTTAGAATAATAAATACAACATAATAATTAAAATTACTCTCAAATGTATTTTTTTTTAGTTCTATACTCGCCTATAATAAACTTTAATACAGTTAACATTTCTGTGTTGCGACTAAAAATACAAAGAGCATGATTAGATTTAATTTATGTGCTTCTGTTACTGCATGTAAATTTATGCTGTTATAAATTTCTTTTAGCCATTTGAGTGAGAAACTATTTATAGATAATGTTTATTTTAAGTTAAGCGTACTGGCAATTACATTTAAAATTTTAGACAATTCAATAAAAAAGTGTTTTTGAAAATTTCCTACACATACTGTACTGTTAATCTGTAGTAGATCAAATGTTTCAATTCCAGTTACAAACGGTAGTTGCAGTATACGTCAATACGTATAACCCATATAATGTTCGATAATCACTTTCTTTGGAAGTATACTAGAAAAACTAGGTACTAAATAAAGTAGCTACAGTGTTTCACTACGTTACTAATTGACTAATGACTCGTTATTTTTTACTGCACAAATGGTCAGTCTACGAATTTTAACAGCCTTTGTTTCACAATCTCTGCTGTAAAGGTGATTGACCTTCCTGCCAGTTGCATATTACATTAAAGTTCAGCGTGCACTCTGGGTTTTGCCGGATTAGCATGGATATCATCTTCAATTTAAATAAGGATGTAAAATCTGAAAATATAAATGAGGTCTGGATTCGACGTTTTGAAGGCACGTGTGAGAAAGTCAACGAAGAAACTTCTCAAAGTAAGTTAAATATTTATGGTAATTTTGTGTTGATGTTTGTGAAAGTAGGAATTTGATAAATGTTGTGGTTTGTTGAAGTATTTGTATTGTGCCAATATAAAAAAGTACACAAAAGTAAGGATGCTTGTAACTTATTATTTCAAAAAATAAAAGATCAATGTGCTAACACATTTACCTGTGCTTCCAAATTTATGATCTCTAAATATCCTATAAAATTATATATACATTTCAGAAAAAGAGGAAAGTTCCTTTAAGATTCAAACAAAATCGGAAGATCCTGATGTAGACCGGAATACTGGATATGAATGTGATTCCATCAAACTGGAATTGTTACAAGAAGAAGTAGATATAAAAAATGAAATTCTAAGTGATAATGAAGATCAGACAATAAGAAACTCCATTAACAAGAAACTGTCACTACAGTATTTAAGTAATTCTCAGCCCACATGTAACAGCACTAGAAAACAACCTATTAAACCTTCTACAAGTAAACAATCCTCCAAAGATGACGTCGGTTATACTCAATTTATTCAATATGAGGACTTAGATGAACAGAAGATAAATGAAAACGAAAAACGATTTCAATGCACCGTATGTAGTTATGCAAGTATATATAAGCATTGTTTGAAACGGCATATGAAAACGCATACTGGACAGAGGCCTTATAAATGTAGTGTATGTAATTATGCAAGTGCACAAAAGGGTCACTTAGAACTACATATTAAAACCCATACTGGTGAAAAGCCTTTTAGGTGCAGTGTATGTGATTACGCTTGTGTACAGAAGTGCAATTTAGATGTACATATGAAAATTCACAACGGCGAAAAACCATACAAATGTAAGGAATGTGATTATGCAAGTGTACACAAATGCAGCTTGAATCGTCATATAAAAACCCACACGGGAGAGAAACCTTTTCAGTGCGGAATATGTTCTTACGGAAGTGTACAGAAGCATCAATTGAAAGCACATATGGTGGTCCACTCTGGAGAAAAAACATTGAAGTGTCGTGTGTGTGATTTTTCAAGTGTAGAAAAACGCAGGTTACAACAGCATATGAAAACACACACTGGACGGTCCTGCAGAAAATAGGCAGGCCTGTAAGCTTTCTTATTTAGCGCTTAAAAATATCTTTGTTGTGACAAAAAATACACAGCGTATGATTAGATGAACTGTATATTTGTTAAATATTGATATTTGCAAAGCTTACATGCGGGTAATTTTTTTTCAAATACCGTCTGGATTTTTTTGTTTTAAATTTCTTTTAGTGATTTGAGTGAAAACCTATTTAAGAAAATTATTTATTTCAAGCTAAAACGCATAGGAAAATCCACTTCAAATTATAAATAATTCGATAATAATAGTTACTTTGAATATTGCTTTCTGTGGACGCAATAGAAAAACTAGCTGAAGTAACTAGAATGTTTCGCTACATTAATTCATAATTGATTAACGACTTTTCCAATAATCTTTGTGCCACTTGCGTATAACATTAAAAATAAATCTGACTGCACCTGAGTTTTTGGCGGACTACCATGGACATCGTGTTCAATTTAAATGAGGATGTAAAATCTAATATTACAAGTAAGGCCTGGCTTCAAGGTTTGGATGGCACATGTGACAAAATCAGAGAAGGAACTCCTCAAACTAACTTTAATATTTACGGTAAATTTGTGTTGATGTTTATGATAATAGTATAAAATCGTGTATGCATTTCAGAAAATGAAGATCAGTCCTTCAAGATTCAAATAAAATTAGAAGATCTTGATGTGGAATACAATACTAGCTACGAATGCGATTCCATCAAACTGGAATTGTTACCAGAAGATGTAGATATGAAAAATGAAACTCTAAGTGATAATGAAGATCAGAAAATAAAAAACTCCCGTAAAAAGAAACTGTCATTGTAGAATTTCAGTAATTCTCAGGATACATGTAACAGCAATAGAAAACAACATCAAATCTTTTAGTAGTAAACCATCATCCAAATATAAGGTATGTTATTCTCAATTTATACAAAACGTGGACTTACATCAACATAAAATAATTCTAAGCGACGAAAAACGATTTAAGTGCAGTTATGCAAGTATTCATAAGCATTTTTTGTTGAAAACCCATACTGGACAAAGGCCTTATAAATGCAATGTATATAGTTACGCAAGTGCACAAAGGGGCCACTTGGAACTGCATATTAAAACTGACGCTGGCGAAAAACCTTTCATATGCAGTGTATGTGATTACGCTTGTGTACAGAAGTGCAATTTAGATGTACATATGAAAATTCACAGTGGAGATATACGTTGCAAATGTAGTATATGTAATTATGCAAGTGTTGTAAAGAATAACTTGCAGCAACATATGAAAACACACAGCGAAGAACAACTCTTCAAGTTTATTGTGTGTAATTATACAAGTATACGTAAGCGAAGCTTGGAACGCCACATGAAAACCCACACTGTAGAAAAAAGTTTTAAGTGTAGTTTATGTGATTATGCAAGTAATGTAAAATATAATTTACAAAAACACTTGAAACTCCACATTAGAGAAAAGCACATGAAGTGCTATTTGTAATCATTTAAGCATTAGAAGTAAAATTTAGAAGAATATGTAAGGAGATAACCACTTAATGTGTGACTATCGATATATAAGAGTAATTTGGAACATATCAAAACTGTGCTGATAAGAAACCTTTTAAATTTGTGAATTATATGTATGATTGAATTACTAGCAAAATGTAAACGAAATTAGAATCCACTGATCTCCAACACCATGCAAAATTTGATGACAAAGATAATATCTCCATCATACTGCAATTGACATGTAAGGAGTTATACTTCTTCTTTTTCTAGCCTCTCTCTATCCATATACGGAAATAGGCCTCCTTTCTACCCTTCCATTCCTTTCTGTTCTTTGCTATTTCTTTGCATTTAGTTCCAGCTGTTTTTTGTATCTCATCTGCCCATCTCATCATTGGTCTGCCGACTTTTCTTCTCCTTCCCCATGGTCTCCATTCCAAAATCTTCTTACATTTGTCCGGCATTCTGGCAACATGTCCAGCCTATTCCCATTTTTGTCTTGCTATTCTAGCAAGGAGTTATACATAAAGGATTAATTCCTCCATAATGATGAAGACTATCCAACAGATGCTACTAAAAAGCAAACCATTTTGGCGTGACCTACGTAACTATAAATCTTGAAAGACATATAGTAACAGGACTTTTAAATGCAACTTGTCCAATTATATGTTTATGTACAGTTGTTACCTACAACAGCACACGAAAACTTGGTGGATGTACTGCTTCTCATATGATTTAAATAAAAAAGTACAAGAGAAGATAATCTACAATGCTATATATATACAAAACAGAAAGAAACCTTTCACGTGGAGTATGTGTGATTACAGATGTACAGAAGAAACTAATTTGAGATGAAATATGAAAACCTATAATTTAAAATCCATATTAAATGTGTGCGCTTAAATACATACATATATATTGTTGTGATATTTACGGAACTAATTATACACCTTAATAGGTAAACTCTTATTCTATATGTGTCTTAAGCCATTTATGCTATTTGTGCAAAGAGTTTGAATTGTAATGTCAAGTTCACAGCAGTATCGAGTTGATCATGTCATTTATGATGGTGGAATTTTAACATCTTAGATTCTGTCCGTGGGACTTCCCTATTAAGGATGAAGCCTTCCTGGTAGAATTTCAGTCTTATACAGGTGGTATGTGTTTTCAACATGAAAAGGGTTAGCGTACATCCTGAAATTTGTGAAATATTAGAACTTTTTATAACAATGTAATCTAAAATAGGTTGTATATGTGATATTTCGTACTTAGATGTAAATAATATGTGACAATAACTGTTATGATGGTTTGGTGGTGACTTAAGCAAGCTTTTGGGTGTAGTTTGCCTTTGTAATTAATTGAAATTTGATTGGAGCTTGAACGTTGCAATATGCTAAGATTGACATTGGTAAATTTCATGGTTTATTGTATTACAATGAGAATTTATGCTATGGAATTACGGACTAAGTGAATTGAGCAGTGTTTGTGAATAGATTTGTAACATTTGCTATTTGTTATTATGTTTTTTATAAACAAATTTAATTTGTCTATATGCTAATTTGTTATTACTTAACACAAATGGGTCATGTGAGATCTGAAAATGAAGGAAAAATGATAAGCATTCTGGATTTGTAATTTGTTATTAGCATAGGATTTGCATAAAATAATTATTTAGATAATTAGATTTTGTGTTAAATTTGGTAAATTGGTTCTATACTGTGATTGGCTAGAATTTTTATAGTTTAGAAACAATGTTGTGAGATAGAGCTCCCTGACAGAAAATAAAGTTGAAAAGCTT
>JABXWE010019976.1:0-17432 GCA_014611495.1 Limonius californicus | reverse complement strand
CGTGCAACATTAAAGTTCTCGTTATTGTTTCCATGAAATTCTGTTTTAAAGATATGAACTTTAACACTCTCGTACAAGAAAACTAAGCTCCAAATACCTACTTTTTTTTTTAAGATTTGTATTAAGCATTCATAAAGGAAAAATTCTACCCTGTATATGCTGGACAACTTTGTCTTCCATTTGAGTGCCAGTTTCCACCACAGTTCTTGCACCTTGCCTGTGACTGGTAATCTCTGTTTTGATAGGCATTTCTGTTTTTGTTTCTTTGATTGTTGTTTTTTTCCTTTATTTCCATTGTTGCTGCGGTTGTTCTTGCTTGTGTTGATCTTCAATGGTTGCTAATTGCTTCCTTGTTGCTTCAATCGTTCGACCTCGCATCCAAGTTTGGTTGTTCGGTTAGACCGTATTTTCTGAGTTCGGTGTATTTCGTCCTGATTTCTTTATTTGCATTGATGAAGTTGCAAGTTCCTGCTAATGTTGGCCGTTCAGAAAAAATTGATCAATAAACACTTTGTCAAATTCCCTGTTTACTTTAATATGAACAAGTTTATTTAATTTACGTTATGAGCGGGGGTTTCAGTGGGGTTCGGAGTGTTTGGGAGGGTTAGAGATATGCCATCCACTTCCTAACTTGCATAATTAGCAGCAGCATTGCTTTCTACTTCTCCTCGTTATCGATTCCTGCTGCCAATAGGTAATTTTCGAACCTGCTCAGCCATTTTCCTATCGGCCGCCTATGTTGCCGATGTCGTCTTGCATGCTGAAAATCGGCCCTGGGGTTGTTAGGGACACCATTCTGTGGTTATTCTTATGATTGACTAACATACAAGGTGGTAGCTAAAATTTCCCTCCTTAAAAGTGGTTGACGCAACCCACCATACATATATAATGGCAAACAAAATCAGTTTTACTTTAATTTAATTAAATTGATCAATGCTAGTTACTTATGATAGTACTCAATCGAAATGCCAATTTAGTTAAATTCTAAGCAACTGTAACGTTTGTGATTCAACGTCAAAATCTAGTTATTTATTAAAACAGGCTACTTTTTAATGCAAAATAATTAACATAAATATTTCTATATTCTAGAGACATCACTTCGTTGTCTAGTCTTTTTGCACACACTCTAAAGGTCTGTTCACACTCAGCACGCTCTTGACAGTAAGATATTTTAAAACAAGGAGAAAGCAGTTTCGTTGCTTACGTTTGCCGAATTCCGCAAAAATGCGGCCGCAGCCAGCAATTTATACATCAGCTGCTATGAAACCAGAACACCACCATCTGAAGAACTTAACTTTTTTAAGAAACAAAAGTAAATATGTTAACGCTGCAATATGTAAGGCCGGAACGATTACAAACATGAAGAATGAACTAGCAGTGTTAGAGGCAGTACATTACTATATTCTTGTAAGTCACAGAAGTCGCAACACATATGTTGGTATTAGCAGAATTTTGAAAACAAAAGTATATCATCCCTATCATATTGACTTGGTAAAAGTAAAGGGCGTCGAGGTACTCTTCGAGTCACCACGAAAGCAGCGTGTTAGCGTAGATTTATGAGTGTTACTTTGGTGTACGAACAGCTTCGAAATGATCTTTAGAGCAAATTGCAATTTTATAATGTCTTTCAACTTCTTTTGGATACTTTTTAAATTATCTATGGCTTAGCAATGAGGCAAAATTCTCAAACATTGGTGAATGCACATAATTCCCACCACCAAGAGAATCCGCTTTGGATAAGTAGTTCTTGTTTTCAGAGTTTTTCTTGTAAATGTTTGGTGTGGCATAGTAGGTAACCATATTTTTGGACCACACTTCTATCATGCAAATTTAACTGGACCACGTTACTTGCATTGCGACTAACATTTTACCTGGGTTGTTGGAAGATGACACTTTGGTACTGACATAATGGCTCTGCCGCTTCCTGAAATTCAATTATGTAATGTTGCTTAGAATTGTTGATTTTTGTAACCCATTGACCGTCGCAAATTCAAATCTAAAGTAGCTGAGGGAATTCCTAAATAAAACACCAGAAAAGTTCAATACATTTATTAAAGAAAATACAAACTGCAGTCAATTGGTTTTACTTAACCGGAAATCTTTCAGGAAGCGTTTTGTCCATGTTATTTGGTAGTTGGGGCACATAAGAATGGCTGTATTTGGGCTGCTCCCACCCAGGCTGGGTTATCCAGAATATTTCTCCAACTTTTCCCACTTCCCCAAGGACTGCAGTAGTCTCTACATTGGTGGTCATATTTTCTTAAGATACTTAAATTGTAAATACCTTTCACCTGGTTAGATGCAAGATAGGCTGCGGTGTAGACATTTGCTTCTAGATGTAAAATCATTTTGTACAGTCCCTGTAAAGCAAACATCGTTTAGGGGAAATTCGTTGTTCAGTAGTAGCCACCGGATTGCTTTTTAGCAAGACCAGATCATTCATATATAATTTGTTTCTAATTGTATTAAAATGCGTTTTTCTTACTTGACCCAGTCTTCAAACTTCGATGTAAGATTTTGAAAAATAAGTTTTGTATTCAAACGGTTTCTCTCTCTCCTGTATGAGTACTGATATGTCTTCGTAAGTTACTCTTCTGTGTACTTTCATAGTTACATATATTACACTTAAAGGGTTTTTCTCCTGTATGAGTTCTCATATGCTTTCGCAAGGTACTCTTCTCTGCACTTTCATAGTTACATATATTACACTTGAAGGGTTTTTCTCCTGTATGAGTGCTCATATGCCCTTGCAAGCTGCTCTTGTGTGCACTTTCATACTTACATATATTACACTTAAAGGGTTTTTCTCCTGTATGAGTGCTCATATGCCTTTGCAAGGTACTCTTTGATGCACTTTCATAGTTACATATATAACACTTAAAGGGTTTTTCTCCTGTATGAGTGCTCATATGCCCTTGCAAGCTACTCTTGTGTGCACTTTCATAGTTACATATATAACACTTAAAGGGTTTTTCTCCTGTATGAGTGCTCATATGCCTTTGCAAGTTACTCTTCTCTGCACTTTCATAGTTACATATATTACACTTGTGGGGTCTTTCTCCTGTATGAGTGCTCATATGCCTTTGCAAGCTACTCTTGTATGCACTTTCATAGTTACATATATTACACTTGAAGGGTTTTTCTCCTGTATGAGTGCTCATATGATTACTTATGGTTACTTGATCTTCATTATTACAACAGGTTTCAGTTTTTATATCTAATTCTTCATGTAATGATTCCATTTTAATCAACCAATCATTATCATATTTAAAATCACGTTTTAAATCGGCCGCTGCTGAAGGCAATTCCGACGTTTGAATCTCTTCCTGTTTTACTGTAACATATGTATATGTATATATGTGAGTTACTAAATATTTGATATGTAACCAAACTAGCCCAGGTTTTAAATAAATATCAATTAAGAAATATTTAAGTTCTACTTCACATCATTAAATTACTAATATTTGGTCAATTTAAACAAAAGTTTTCATATTATTATAATTGCTACAAACTACATTGGCATGCATTTTAAAAACACCGAAACTTTTTTACCGGGCTGAAGTTACATACGTATTTGACAGATGTATTTTTAAATTTTCTAAATTATCGCTTTTAAGCCTATCTGGTCTGTTTTAAGGCCAGTGGAGTCAAGATTATGCAATTATAAAGTGATTAAGTGCGTCCACCGTCATCGATGGCTTCCACATGCCTCCAGATGACGAAATAAATATTACTAAAAGCAAAAACAAATTACCTACTCCATTGTAGGTAATTAACAGGTCATTGGTCTATAATCAGAAGAAGAAAAACAAATTAAATTAGGAAACATGTCCGTTTGATTGAAGCCATAAAATTAATTATTCCCGATTTAGCAATTCCAAGGCACTGAATCGTCCTCGTTAATGCAGTAAATTTCGAAATTTCTAGTGTATGATTCTGCATCTTCTATTACTGTGAAAACTGTAGAAAAATAAAAGTGTGCTCCAAGTATTTGAAAGACGGGGTAAACGTTTATGGTGTAGATGACTTTGACAATTTTTCAGTAAAAATTTGTTCCATTTCCACCCAAAATGACAGTTACAATTGCTTTATTATAATAAATCGCGACTATTCACTGAAACCTTTTAGACCTAACGAATTTAGAAAATATGTGCAAATTTCGGTTTTGGAGCAATTGTAATATGTTGCAGATAAATGTCTTTCATGCAATGTGGGAGATGATGGAAGTATATAGAGAATTAGTAATTAGAGAATATGTAGATATTTAGAAATATTAGAAGAAAAATGGAGAAGCTTGAAAAGAATGAGAGGCAAAATAATATAGTAATAAAAGGGACAGCTATTAAATGAGGAAACATACAAGAGGAAATGAAAACGTTCATGGAACAAAAGTTGGGGGTAAAAGTTCAGACAAGAGCAAGCGGAAAGAGGTCAAGAGGAAGATTAAGGAAGCAATGTAATGCCACAATCACCGAAGTTTTACAAGTGATAGAAAAGCCCTGGGTGCAGGCGAAGGTGAGGGCAGCAAACGGAAAACAATGGATCAAGATCTACAGTGCGTAGAAACATAACCTCAACACCCTAGAGGGTAAATAGGGGAGAAGATTTAAGTAAGTAAATAAGTTTACTCACTGAAACCATTTAACCCTAACGAATTTAGGAAATATCTGAAATTTGTTGAATATGTTGCAGATAGATGTCTTTTACGCGGGATGGGAGCCGATGATGGAGATGTAACATACGAGTGGGTGGAATGTCCTAGCTACTACTAATAGATTCACATAAACAAATGTCTAGATCGTGATATTCAGTTTGGTAACATAAAAAAAAAGATTCATTTATATTAAACTGTTTGTTGCGTGAAAACTAGAAGTATAATGGATATATATATATATATATATATATATATAAACGGGCTTTAGGTGAATTGTAGAAATAATAAAAGTGTCTTTAAATATCGTGATTACTATTGCCAGGTGCAAGCCTTCTAAGTTTCTTTTTATTTCTTAACATCGGGAATCGCTATGCGAAACTAAAAATAGGTAGCGTCGTATCGGGTTTACATAGGTTGGAGTAGAACAGAATATTTTCAAAATTAAATGGTGATTTAAATCTACTTCATTGAGCACAAACACATACACTTATCCCATTGCTACGGTAGTTACTCACGCCTCTCGCTTCTTTTACTTTCAATACTTGTGCCATAGTTTAGTCTCTAAGTCTATTCATTTTCTAAATTTTCATGTTTTTTGTAGATCTCCTTTCCTAATCTTAAATATTCAATTACTTATACTTTACTTTAATTGTTGAACTGCAGTTAACAAGCACTGGCAATTCGTCCCTTACTTTATGTGGGTGGCTGTAACATTATAATTTATTTTTTTACATGTTTGATCAAATAAAATTACATTGTTGTAAAGTTACTCTGCGCATGACTTACACGGATACCACAGGGCTTTTGGGCAGGGGTCTAGTTAGACGACTGGGGACAACTGGGAAATCTAACTATTCCACTGCTCTTGGTGAAAACTACCGACGCAGCTAAGCAGAAGGCACCTGGTGTTTATTTTCGAAATGTAAAAAACCACATACTTAGCTCGAAAAAATGTTTAAATTTATTTGTGCTTTTTGCTAGTATTTATTTTGTCATCTGGAAGCGTACTGAAGCTGTCGAAAATTAGAAAATTAGAAAATATAAAAATACTTATGTCACAGAGTGTGCATCTGTCAGGTACGTATCCAAATACGTATGTAACTTCAGCTCGGTAACTACCTTATAATTGTCTTTGGAGAAAAACCTTGTTTTATTATAATTTACGTGCTGGTGCTAGATTTCAGGTGTATAATTCAAATTTACCGTTCGTTTCCAACACACTCGGAGATAATTCTTCGTTGAGTTTGGTTTGATGCCAGGTATGGGATGGAGAATTGGTACAATTTGATAGCGAAGTAACATCAGGTTTGACATCTTCATGCATATCAGATATGGTATCCATGTTCATATGCACAGGTTTTCCTGTAGTAAACAATTGTTCTTTAATATCTGCTGCCTTACACTCCTTTAAAGCGGTAAACAATTCTAAGGTATGAAAATGTAATTTTTTAAAGTTGATATGCGATATCACTCACCTTTATTGTAGAAAAGAGTAATAGTAAAAAATGTTATTAATGTTAGATGACTACTTTTTTAACAACGCTTGTTTATTTAGAACAATTCTGAGGTCTACCAAAATATACTTCTAGGTTAGATAATTATGGAATAGTCATTTGAACTACTTTCGATCCTTATACAATACGAATCAAAGAATAGTGTACCAACCTTCCATGCTAAGGCGTTTTCTATTGATTATTGGTGCTTTCACAAACCTCGTAGGCCAATCGCTTTGATATCAGGCAACGTGGATCATTAGGGCTTCTAGTAACTATTGTGAAGTTCCACTCCCTTGCACACTGCTTGACACGAAAACTATCAAGTGGAATATTATCACACACAACCTCATCTGGGCATCCAAATTTTGAGAATAGTGATTTTAGCGTAGTGCGTATATAGAAGAGAAATCAAGTAAATGAAAGAATCCGAGAAATAAAAAAGGAGTTTTGTGAAAAATTCTCTAAGGATATGGAATATGATTTGTATGGCGGACAAAAAGAGGTATGGAACATGCTACGAAGCAGAAAAAAGCCAATTAACGAATACGTAGAAACAAAAAGTAGGTATAACACCTAAGCAATCTAAGCAATGCACCAACCACTTTAAAAATCTGTACAAGACTCACCCTACAAATGCAGAAGAAGAAGTTATATTGAACAACGACGACGATATGGATGACCCGTTTGAAATTAGTGAAGATGGAATAGCATCAGCGATTAGAAAACTACAAAATCGCAAATCCCCCGGTTTCGATCAAATCACAAACGAAATGATCAAGCACGGAGGAGACGCACTTACCCTCCAATTAACAATCTTTCATAACAAAATATATGACACAGGGTCTATGTCTATACCAAACCAATGGCGCTCGAGCATTACCGTCCAAATTTTTAAGAAAGTGTGTCTACTAAGCAGGATTCTGAAATTATGAACAAAAACAATATCAGCGAAAGTAGTTTCGATATTAAAAGGGAGCGAGGAACAGCAAGGTTTTCGCCAAAACAGATCAACTGTAGATGCTATATAGACTCTACGCCAGATTATAGAAAAATCCATCGAATACGATAAAGCAATATATCATTGTTTCATTGACCTAACGCAAGCATTTGATCGGGTCAAACTAGAGGATCCTCTTAACATATTGGAACAAAATCATATACATCAGAAAATAATTAAAGTTATCAAAGAACTAAACTCGAACTGTGTCACCAGGATAAAAATAATGGGAAAATTAACGAGGTACCAGTATCTCCTCTGGAATAATACAAGGGGACAGTCTAAGCCCTACGTTGTTTAATATTACCATGGACAAAATCATTGAAGGGGTGAAAACGGTCAACGCTGAATATAGAATAGGAAACAAGATCTTCAAGATAATATCTTATGCAGATGATGCCGTAATTATGGCAGAAAATGAAGACGATTTGTAGCGTCTCCTAGTCAAATTCAAGAGAACATCGGAAAATTTAACATGGAGATATGTACTAGCAAAACGTGTTCGTGAGGTAAATAAAACAACCGTATACTTCAGTATCTGCAGACAGACTACGCTCTTTTATTATATACACACACAGTGTTGCCAACTTATATGTAAGCAAATTTTTAAGATACATCCAACACCCCCACTATCTTAAACAATTAAACAGTTAATCCTAACTTTTTAACAAAATAAGAATTTTTGACTGTTGACAAACCTTTAGTCAAAATATCTGCAACCATTTCGTTGGTTGGGAGATACTGAAGATGCACCAAACTATCCGAAACACAGTCTCTAATAAAATGGTATCTTACATCTATGTGCACAAACGAAGATCACGATAATGATACATCTATGTGCTTTGAACGCTTGCCATAAACAGGGTTTACAGCTAATTTTTGTGCGCTCTGATTATCATTAAACAAAATGATATTACCCTTAAAATCTATCAACTCACCAAAAACATTTTTTAAGTAAACAGCTTCTTTTGCAGCTTCACTGAGACTCATATATTCAGCCTCGGTACTACTTAGTGCAACAGTTTTTTGTTTAGTACTTTGCCAAGAAATAGGACCTCCTGACAGTTTAAACACATATCCTGTGTAGGACTTCCTGTCTTGACCGTTTGCCCAATCAGAGTCCACAAAACCCTCTATATCACTTTCATCTTGTGAATATTTTAACTTATAATTCTTTGTACCTTTCAAGTATCTAAGTACTCTTTTTGCACACTTCCAGTGATATTCAGTGTAGTTATTATTACTTATACTGACTCAAGTAACTGACAGTGAATGCTATGTCTGGACGCGTCAATACGGCTAAATACATCAAACTACCAATAAGTTTCTGATATGGCAAATTTTGAACATCATCATTTGTATTCTTAGATTGTTCAAAATTATTATTACTGTCCAGTGGTGTACTTACACTTTTACAGTTTTTCATGTTAAAGTTTTCTAGGATCTGATCAATATAATTTTCTTGATCTAAATAAATGCTATTATTTTCATAATCTCGAATTATTCTAACTCCCAAACATTGCATGGCCTCGCCCAAGTCTTTAATATTAAACTCAGAGCTTAACTTTGATTTTAAGAACTTAACATTTTCAGAGTTATTTGAAAAAATTAAAAAAAAATCTACATAAAGCACAATTATGGTTAACAAACCATTTTCCTTTTTGATATACAAACAAGGTTCGTACTTTGACTGTTTATAACCCAATTTAGATAAAACCTCATTAACTTTGGTATTCCAGGCTTTGGACGACTGTTTCAGTCCATATACAGCCTTTTTCAATCTGTATACCTTGTTTTCACATCCTTCAACTACAAAACCTTCTGGTTGCCGCATGTAGATATTTTCCTTAAGCAAACCATTTAAAAAAGCAGTCTTTACATCAAGATGACTGATTTTTAAATTTAACTTAACAGCTAAAGCTATGAATAATCTTAAATTAGAATGTCTTATGACAGGTGAAAAAACGTCATTGTAATCTACTCCTGCTCGCTGAGTAAAACCTCTCGCAACTAAACGAGCACGAAACTTCACTTCACCTTTCTCGCTTACTTTGCGCTTGAAAACCCGCTTACACGACACAACCGTTGAAGAATCAGCGGGCCAATCAGTTAACTCCCAGGCACTGTTGTCTGCGAAAGACTGTAGCTCCTCCGACATGGCCTGCTTCCACATGTGAGCATCATCCCTTGACATAGCCTCCTCTACTGTGACTGGATCATTCCCAAAACTTGATTCATTCAAGCATGCGTACGTAACAAAGTCTTCAAACTCTTTCGGCTTCGGTTCTCTCTGCGATCTTCTAAGTTCTTGGGTTCTCTCTGGAATATCCACTCCATTTTTAACCACAAAATCGTCATCACTAGAATTCTCATCTGCAGATTCATAATCTGTTAGGTTTCCATTGCTTTGATCATCTGTAGACTGCCTATCCACTGAATCCCCTGTAGACTGCCCATCTACTTGATCAGCCCCCACTGAATCTGTTGATACTTGTAATTCATACAACGTCTGTTCTTGTTCGTTCCTCGGTTCTTCTACAACTATGTCTCTACTGGTCACTACCTTCTTTTCAATAGGATCATATAGTCTGTAGACTTTTATATTGTCACTAAATCCCACTTAATACATTTTTTATGACTTCTTGTCCCATTTGTGTCTTTTTTCTTTGGGAATATGCATCATGACCTCGCTTCCAAATATTCGTATACCACTAACATTTGGTTTCTTGTTCATCCACATTTCATAAGGTGTTTTGTTGATTCCAGAAACTGCCGAACGATTTCTTAGATAAACGGCTGTACCGACTGCTTCGGCCCAAAAACATTTCTCAAATTTTGCATCATAAAGCAAGCAACGAGCTTTTTCGATAATAATGCGATTCATTCTCTCACTCATACCATTCTGTTGAGGTGTATAAGCATTTGTTTGTTGATGTAAAATCCCGTTTCTCTTAAAATAATCACTGAACTGTTTCGAAGTGAATTCTCCGTCTTGGTCACTGCGAAATATCTTAACTTTTGTTCCTTTCTGATTCTCAACATAGTTTTTAAATTCTTGAAATTTCTTAAATGCTTCATCTTTACTCTTGAGAAAATATACAAAAGTCATTCTGGTGTAATCATCCTCCAAGGTCATAAAATATTTCGAACCTCCAAGTGAAGTTACTTCCATTGGTCCACACAAATCTCCATGGATAACTTCTAATGCATCATTAGCTCTATTACCTTTATGATTAAAAGGTAATCTAGTCTGTTTACCTTCACAGCAAACCTAACATAAACCACTTTTGTTTAAATTTCCTTTGCATTCAAAACCTTCAACAAGCCCATTTTTCATGAGATTTAAATCTTTATAATTTAAATGACCAAAACGTCTGTGCCATATATCTCCTGTCACTGCTAATCCTGCTAGTAAATTTAACTGTGGTTTCACAAAGTTTAACTTGTAAACGTTGTCCACTAAATCAGCTGTAGCAATCAGCTGACGTCTACTGTTGTATATCTTACAGCCATTTTCATGAAAAATTACTTTATTATTGTTTTTAATCAGTTGACTAACCGATAGAAGATTTGTTGTCAATTCAGGTACATAAAGAGCATTATAAATCGTAACTGCATGTTTTTCGTCTCCAATTACTGTTGTGAGATCTATATCTCCTGTACTTTCCACTGCTATCTTATTTTTATTCGCCACTGTAATTTCTTTCATTTCAACTTCATCGTGCACATTTTTCAGCCAATCTTTTCTTGCTGTCAGATGAACACTGCATCCCGAGTCAATGTACCAATCCGATTTGTTAAATTTACCAGTTAAAAATACTGCACTGAGTGCACTAGACGAATCTTCCCTATTTTTCTTATTTTCTGGACATCGGCTCATATAGTGCCCCTGCTTTTTACATTTATAACAAGTAATTTCGTTTTTACCTGATTTTTGACTCCTGTAAAATTTATATTTGAAAATTTTCTTAGTGCTGCCATCCTCGTTCCACTTTCCCGAAACTTTGTTAGCGAATGCACCAACCGTCGAACTCTCAGCGCCACCTATACTCATATCCAGCAACTTGGATTTAATGGCATCAGTTGTAATGCTGATTCCTGCATGTTCGAATTTCTGTGTTAAACCTGCAAGCATTAAACTACCTATGAATTCCTCACTTAGGGCCAGATTCAGAGACCTCCCTAATTCTCCACTCACACTCATTGCTTACTAATTCCTCCCTAACCTCACCGAATTGCATTCATAAATGAAAAACGTTAAATGAGTGACTCAACAGTCCCTAAATAGTTAGTGACAAATGAGTGAGATTTTAGTCAGGCTTGGAGTACCCTTATTATTAATAAAGCTTCACTAACGGTTAACACGAATGGTAAATTATATAAGTTTGGACGAAAATTCTGTTAATTTATTTTGATTTGGTAATTTTTAATGTTAATTGTGTACCTACTAAACATGATGAATGATGATTTTTTTGAATTCATTCGTTATATTGATGAAGATGTCTATTTACCAGTACCTAGGTAATATATACCATGAAAGATCTAAAAAAAAAATTGTAATTTACGTATATCCAATCTATTTTTATAGAAATATTTTGCGAGATAACCTCAATCCGCTAGAAAGGTACTCAAGTACTGAGCTTCTAGAGAGAGTGCGATTTTCGAGGCGCTCTATCGTAGAGATACTTTTGCCGATGGCATATCCGCAAGCCCAAAACCCAAATAATCAGGGACTTCCAATACCGCCTATTTTAAAGCTGTATTCAGCATTGCGTTTAACTGGAAGCTACCAGGTACGTTCTTATTAATTGTTGAAAATTTTATGGGATTATAATTATGTTTGTTTAGACTAGTTTAGATGGTTTGTGGCGATATTGTCTCGGTCAGCCAGTCATCGGTATCAAGGATAATCCACGAAGTTAGTGAGCAATTATCACAAAATCTTGCACAACATGTGAAATTTTCAAATAACGATGATTATCGTACCACTAAAATTAGGTTTTTTTCAATTGCTGGTTTTCCTGGGGTTATTGGCTGTGTTGACGGTACCCATATAGAAATAAAGAGCCCTGGGGGCCTAAACGCTGAAGTTTATCGGAATCGCAAAGGATGGATGTCGTTAAACGTTCAAGTAGTAGCTGGGCCTTGCTGTGAAATCCAGGACATTGTTATCCGCTGGCCAGGTTCAGCACATGACAGCAGAATTTTTAACAGTAGTTCCGTTTGCATGCGCCTAGAACGTGGTGACTTACCTGGTATTTTGTTGGGCGATAGTGCATATGCACAAACAAGATACTTGTATACTCCGGTAACCGGTTAAACCCAACAACCAGAGGGCAAAATCGGTACAATTTTGCCCACATTAGGACAAGAAATGTGGTTGAGCGCACGTTTGGGATTTGGAAAGCCAGATTCCGTTGCAATATAACTTGAGAAGCATAACAAGAATAATTGCAGCTACAGCTGTACTTCACAACATAGCAATAAACCAAAGAGAGCAGCTTGTCGAAGAACAGTTTATTGCAAATATTGTACCTAATCCACCTGCTCCCATTCAAATGCGAGGAAATGCTATTCGAGAAGCTTTTATACTACGACATTTTGCACATTAATAGAGAAATTTTTGTATTCATAATTTTTTTTTGTTTTATTTCGTTGTTCATGCTGGATTCATGCAGAAAACATTTATTTATTATACCCTACAATTTTTAAATAAAACGTAATTTTTTAAAGAAATATTTTATTTATGTTTCTAATTTAGCCGTTTCTATTTTCTCCTGCTTGAGGCACTCTTGAGCTATTTCCAACCTCACTTTGGCTTCTTGTACTCTCAGCTGCTGTTCTTCCAGCCGAAGAGAATGAAGTTCCTCGTCTTGCATTCGCAACCTGTCGGTTCGCTCTACCCGTGCCGCAAGTTCTGTTTCAATGGCGGTACCTCTACAAAATCCACTCTTCTTTTTAGGGGAAGCGATGCTTGGCGTTGGTTGCGGTATTTCTACATCTGAAAATTTTTTAGTCTGAATTAAGGCATATTTTAATCAAATGCAGCCCCATTTGGGCCCACTGTCATTATACCATTTAAAAAAGCTTATAATATGGCTATCACAGTTTTTGATATTTGTGGATGTGGAAACACCACATTTAATTCACTCGGATGATTCTGTCACTTGCCTTTGGCTCGTGACAGCATTTCCATCCTTGTGAATAAAAGCTGTCATTCTACACTCGTTGAAGAATATACTATTATTGCCTTGTTGTACCTGGTTTTTGTAGTATATTTAAGTTTAGTAGTTTTAGTGTTGTAACTAGTTGAAGGTTGGTACTAGAGGAAAATGAGAAATAAAGATGGATGTGCCAAACTAAGCTGTTATTATTGTGCATACGAATATACAACATAATGGCGACGAGATGAGATTAGCTGAACAAAGAAGTCGGAAGTCAATTTTTGTGTCGTCCACACCAGTAGCTAGTCCAAGTGTTTGTCAAAATGTAATTTATAGGCACTATTGAACAGTTCGGTCCCAGGGAGTCGGACATAACTTCATATTTGGAGCGGATGGAACAGCTTTTCTTGTGTAACAAAATAGAAGGCGATAGAAAAGCAGCAGTCTTTAAGTGCTGATTAGGCCAATAGTCCAATAGTGGTGGTACTAAAACCTGATGGTAAAATTAGGATTTGTGGAGATTTTAAGGGCTAGGGGTACTCTAGAACTTCTATGAACTAACGCTGGGTGCGCTGCAATCGGACTGTTTAAAATTTTTTTGAAGATATTCATAGTTAGACAACCAATATAACAATTTTTGCTTGAGGCTACGTTTAGAGAAAGTACAGCAAAGAACCCCTGTGGCTAATGCGGATTAACTACCCAAAGGTAAAGTGATAATGAGTTTATGATTCACTAGTACTAACAATAGATGTTATTTGTATTGAAAAGATACAATTTTGTGATTATCCTGTTTTGTTTAGGTAGAATGCCATTTAAACAATGACTAATGGAAAGAAGAAGAATTTGTTTACAACCCTTTTATAAATAGCAACTTTATTCACTTCTAGTCTTGACACAGTTTAGGTCCTGTTTGTTTGAAAGTGTGTGAGTTTTTTTTACTAGTGTTATTACTTTATTAGTGTGGTAGATTATACAATGCCGCGTAGTAGGTGTGTTGTAAGAAAATGCAATAAGGCTGCCAGAGCCAGAAAAAGCTACCATAAACGAAAACAAATTTTAGAAACATTTGAAAATTCTACAAGTTATGTGCCAGAAGACGCCCATGTTGAATACTTCTCCCAGTAAGTAAATCAATATAGCTAATATAAAATATCATCAACCAGTTTGATGCAAGAATAATATATTGTGTTCTATGTCAACTAAAATACGGGATGAATCATTAGCGATGACATTAGGAAGCGCTTTTTCCGAAAATCGATATGATCCAATATTGTTCCATTTTAAATTTTAGATTTTTTCTCAAAAAATCGTTTTATGAAATTTTCAAAGCACCTAGAATCGAAGGAGATGCAAAGCAATAATCGATTTTTATACATAAGGGTGTTTGTACTAATACTAGCTAACTGATTACTCAGAAACGCTTAAAGATATCTTCATTAAAAAATATATTGTGGGGGTAAAAGACCATGGCGAACACGATGGGGTTGTTCGTTTTTTTCCAACGCGCCTACTGTTTTTGAGAAATTACATGTTTTATTTTATTTGTCGTTCTGTAAAATATTTAAATTCAAGTTTTACGCTTTGCAAAATTAGTAGGCTGACGCTGATGTCATTTTCAAGTGTTTTATACGCTGGCTAGTATTAGTACAAACACCCTGTATATTACCCATACTAAATTTCATATGTTTATCACAAAAAAAAATAGAGGGGTGATCCAGGTTTCATTTAGGTACACCCGGTATATGTAGTACCAGTAAAGTAATATTATAATTAAATTACTGTAGGTTGTCATGGTTAAATTAAATGTTTTTTTTCCTTCGCCTTTTATCCGCGGCTTTTTTCCGGAGATTTTTTCGCGATTTATTTTCCCTTGGCGTTTTTTGCAACCTTTTTATTTTTTTAATTGTATAATTTGTTTATAGCTTGGCTGAAGAAAATCTTCCAGATTTATGTGTAGAAGTAGAAAATACGACTTCGTTCAAAAAACTTCTGACTGGGAACCGAGTGGTCGATATTGCTTATTTTATAGAGCAAGTGAAGAAGCTCTACGTTCATGATTCCAGCTGTACCATGGGAAAGATGACTTTTAATAGCGAAACTAGAAAAGGTTTAATTTCTACCATCACCTATCGTTGTAATGTGTGTAACTTACAATTACAACTGAAGACGCAAAACTGCGACAACGACATAAACCGCTCCCTTGTTTGGGGTGTATCGTCAGTCGGTGGTGGATATTCACAAGCCGAGGAATTATTGTCACTTAAATGTGCCAATCATGTCAAAAAAAGCCTACAAAAAAGAAGAGGAATCATTACATTCGCATTGGGAAGAATTGCTAATTAAGCAAATGCGCGAAAATGCAATGGAGGAAAAGCAATTAGCCATTGAAGAAGGCCGAATAGAGCAAGGGATTCCCTATATCACCGTGATTGTAGATGGAGGTTGGGCGAAAAGATCGTATGGACACAGCTATTCTTCCTTGTCTGGAGTAGCATGTATTATTGGACAGAAAACAAAAAAGTTGTTATACATAGGAATAAAAAATAAGTTTTGTTACATTTGCGCTACTGGTGGATCCGAACATAAATGCTACAAAAACTACGCAGGGTCGTCAACAGGTACGGAGCAAACTATTATTGTGGAAGGGTTCAATAAGAGCGAACCAGAGTACGGAATAAGATATAAATACGTAGCAGGTGACGGAGATTCGAGTGTGTACACGAGAGTACTAGAACATGTATCTTATGGGAGATACGTTATAAAACTGGAGTGTGCAAATCATGTTACCAGGGCGTTCACATCAAATTTGTATAAAATAACAAAAAATACTTCCTACGATTGTGCAGCTAGAAATATCGTTAAATCAAAAATTCCAGGTTTCAGTTCCTTAATTAGAACTATTGTAGCCCGAACACCTGACATTAATAATTTAAGAACTGACATCAAAAATTCAAACAGACATATCTTTGGAGACCATCAATTCTGTAGGCGACAGGTTTGTACGAAAGAAACTGTTCTTTCGGAAAACGTTGTACCATTGTTGGAATCTGCAAAATATTTTTACAGAAATTGTGAAAATAACAGAAAATGTTAGAAAAGCCGACCGACTTAGCCAAAATGTAACCACAAATTTAGCAGAAAGGTATATGTCCATTATTGCAAAATTTACAGGAGGTAAACGAACAAATTTGATTCAAAGGGGTCAGTATAAAACTCGTTGCCTGGGCGCCGGACTATCGTTTAATTCAGGCATTTCTTTTCACACCATGTCAACGAAAGTTCATAAGCATTTCTTAAATACATTTTGCTCACGGCGCTTGAAGAGGAAAACGTATAAGAAGAAAACCGTACGGAAAAGCAACATCCCCAAGCAGCTAGTGGACATGGATTATGGAGAGAATGCTGCGCAACCAGATCTACAACATCCAGATTTTATTTTGGCACAAGATAAAATTATGTCTGAAATAAATGCTGTAAACATTGCAGAAATAGAGAAAAAAACGATTAGGCAAAGGGAAAATATACACTGGTATCCAGCACGGAGAAATCGATTAGCAGCTTCCTCATTTGGAAAAATTTGCCTTCGGCGTAATAGTACCCCATCTCACAACCTGCTGAAAGATTTGTTTTATAGAAATTTGGATTTAAAAACAAAGGCAATTCAGTATGGAATAGAAAATGAAAAAAATGCGATAGAAAAATTCCAAAATTTATTAAAAATTACGGTGACAGATTGCGGGTTATTTGTTTGTGAAGACTATCGTTATTTAGGAGCAAGCCCTGATGGACTTACTGGTGACAATGGGCTCGTGGAAGTCAAGTGTCTTTATTCAGTTAAAGGCAAAACCGTTAAAGAAGCTCTTGAAGAAAATAAAAAACTATGTGTCCAGTGCGATGAAAATGGTCAATTGTTTTTGAAACAAAATCATCACTATTTCTTTCAAATTCAGGGACAATTGAACATCTGCAATAGAGACCACTGCTATTTGATTTTATACACAGATGTGGGCATCGAAATAATAAAAGTAAAAAAAGACAAAGCTTTTTGGCTAAATTCAGTTTTACCAAAATTAATTAAATTTTGGAAAGAATGTGCGTTGCCTGAATTGTCTGATCCA
>JABXWE010019975.1:0-37468 GCA_014611495.1 Limonius californicus | reverse complement strand
ATTTATTGCTATTTTATAAGATTTTCCGATTTGGTAGATAATAAAAATTCAGATTAACATTAAGATTGCTAATTAATTTTCCTAAATTTTCTGTTCTTTTCTATTTTTAATGTGTAACATTTATTGTGATAATTAATGTAGCAATATTGAAGATATATTATATTTTGGGCTACTTTTTCCAAGGACGAATTTATTGCTATTTTATACGATTTTCTGATTTGTTAGATAACAGAAAATTTAAAAATTTAGGTAAACATTAAGATTGCTAATTAATTAAGGTGAATTTGCAGTTCATTTCTATTTTAACGTGTTACTTTTATTGTGAGAAGAAATATTATATTTTGGGCTACTTTTTTAAAAAGTTCAAGGAGAAATATTATTGTGGCCATTAAAAGTGTTTAAGGAATTAAGCATTTTGTATTTCCGAAGACAAATTTATTGCTATTTTATACGATTTTCTGGTTTGATAGATAACAAAAATGTTGAAAATTTAGGTAAACAGTAAGACTGCTAATTAATTAACCTAAATTTGCAGTTCCTTTCCAGTTTCCAGTTTAATATGATAATATCTCTAGCAAAATTGAAGAAATATTATATTTTGGGGTACCTTTTTAACAAGGAGAAATATTATTCTTTCTGTTGAAAGTATTTAAGAATTAAGCGTTTTGTATTTCCAAAGATGAACTTCTTGCTATTTTATACGATTTTCTGATTTGATAGATAACAAAAATTCAGGTTAACATTAATATTGTTAATTAATTAACGTAAATTTAGAGTTCTTTCCTATTTTTAATGTGTGACTTTTATTGTGATAATTACTCTAACAATATTGATAACTATTGAAGAGATATTATATTTTGGGCTACCTTTTCATAAAGTTTAAGGAGAAATATTCTGGCCATTGAAAGTGTTTAAGGAATTAAGCATTTTGTATTTCCAAAGACAAATTTATTGCTATTTTATACGATTTTCTGGTTTGATAGATAACAAAAATTTTAAAAATTTAGGTAAGCAGTAAGATTGCTAATTAATTAACGTAAATTTGCAGTTCTTTTCTATTTTAATGTGTAACTTTTATTGTGATAATTATTCTAGCATATTGAAGAAATATTATATTTTGGGCTACCTTTCAAGAAGTTCAAGGAGAAATATTATTCTGGCCATTGAAAGTGTTAAGGAATTAAGGATTTTGTATTTCCAACGATGAATTTATTGCTATTTTATACGATTTTCTGATGTGATAGATAACAGAAGTTTTAAATATTTCGGTAAACATTAAGATTGCTAATTAATTAACGTGAATCCTTTCTATTTTTAATGTGTGACATTTATTGGGATAATTACTGTAGCAATACTGAAGAAATATTACAATGTGGGCTACTTTTTCAAGTTCTTCAAGGAGTATTATTCTGGCCATTGAAATTTTTTGAAAAATTAAACTATTTGAAGCTCCAAAAGACTTATTGCTATTCTATGATTTTCTGATTTGATTGATAATACAAATTTTGGAAACTTTTTATTACATTAGAGAAATGTAAGATTCTTTCCAATATTTTAATATGTTACTCTAATTATTGCTATAGTAATCTTGAGGGAAAAAAATGTTTGCTTTATTTTTTGGCGGTGAACGGCTGTTGAGAAGGAATTTTATTATGTAGGAGGACTGAAATATTGGAGAGGTTTAGCATTTTGTCTTAACGGAATAAACGGTTATAAGATTTTATGATTTGATTCATATTAAAAATTTTTGAGTGGATGTATAAAAAGCTAGCGGTTTTTTAAAATAATGTTTAATAACTAAAATTCTCCATTATCGTATAAAAACAGAGGCGCGTTGTAGCTTTACATTAGGTATTAACCCCATCGTATATTTGTAAAAGACAGTCAAATTTACATACAGTTTCTTGATTTTTTTAAATATGAGTACCAGTTAAGTGTGGTTATTTAAGAATTCCAAAACAGTCCAGAGTTCCTGCAAAAGACAAGGAGTACGGTATTTATTTAATGTGTAAGTTTAAATAATAATAAATTTAAGGTTTCTTTCGGTCATTCCTCATATTTTGTTATACTTGAAATATTTCCTAAAATACTATTTAATTTTGTATAGGGTGTTTCATGCTGATGCCCCAAATAAGTCGCACGTATGCTGATTTATTCAAAAAACATTTTCAATTAAAGCTTTTTGCCGAGAATTTGGGAGCGTGAGAAAGTTCAATCAGTTGACCAGGGATGTATTCAGACACATTTATGCGGAATATTTTACGGGCAATCAGACTACACAGTCATGCCTATAAGCTAGACGGAATGTATGGGTGGGTTTGTTTTATAATTTTTGTATTTTCCACCAATAGTGAATTAGGTTTTATTGGTTTTTTGATTATATTATGTATTAAAAAAAAACTAAAGCAGAGTGTTTCAAGCGTGGAAGCACGTGTAGTCTCGGCTCGGACACCAATTTTTTTCGAGTCCTTCGGTCAGTTATCTCGAATTACATTAATTACAGTACTGAGTTGCAAAAGTACGTCTCGGTAAATACCTACAGGCCTGAGACGTGGAGACAATTTAGATCAACAATAGCATTTGATGAAGTGGTTGCCCTATGACCTAATACTACACAAAAAATCTGATTAAATTGTTTTTCATTGGGCTCAACGTCATAGGGTAGTTAGTTGTTACATACATTACTAGTAGAGCATTTTGGTAAGCTTTATTGATCCAATAATCATTTTTTATTATGCTCACGAAAATTCTGTGAAGTGTCCTGTGCGGGTTGTGAAGGGAAACGGAGGTGTTAATTGATAGTTAATAATTTCATCAAATAATTTAAACTGGAGTTGATGAGTGAATATATTGAAAGGGCTCAGTTCCAAATGAAACGAACGATATTTGTGTTTAGTTTTGGCAATCAACCGTATTGGTTTTGGTACTTGGCTTCTTATTTATTTTTGTAAGTTCTTTTCAAAGTGCGTAATTTTAGAAACATATAATGGGAACTGCAGTCAACTACAGGTAGTATTATTATAAACTGTATATAGATTTGAGGGAAAAAAGCGACGAATGTGTTATTTAAGGCCCAACGATTTCGATAACATTTGTTTAGCTCCGATAATTCCCCAAAATAGGCTATAATTTATCTAAGGAAAAGATAGATAAATGAAGTAAAAAATACATAGTAAATTTCGTTATAGTAAAGATAAGCCGTAAAATCAGTGTTTTTTTGTGTTATCACAAAAACATGTTGGCTTGTCGATTGCCATGATATAATTTGATTTTCTTATCAGCAACGGTAAAATTGCCAAATCTATCAAAACGCAAATTAGAAAGAACTGTTTATAAAGATTTTTACGTTGTATTAATCAGTATTTTCACAAAATTTGATCCGTGTTTAGTATTTTCTAAACATTTTTCACAAATTAGTTAATAGTTTATGGCTTTCTTTTGTCTAATCTTAATTGATTGATAGGTTGTAGCATTGTGTTGATGTTATTATAGGACGGCCTCCGTAAAACTTACATAATTTAAACATAAATTGTTATATAAAAATGGTTGACTACCATATGGCGTATATTTTACTTCAAAGGTCACCTGCTTAAGGATTAGAAGGATTTTACGTTGTACATGTTACAAATTGTTTCTACTTACACACTCATGTTTTTGAACTATTTTTACATAATGCATAACCTTTTTATCACTAATTTGAAAACTTATTATCACTTGTAGTAATATCAAAACAAGTAAAGAACTTTGTTACGGCAGGCGTAAATATTAAACTTTTTCCGAATAACCGTGTTAACTAATTGTTTATGGCTTTTTTCAAATTTTCTATGTTAGTATTGTTTAATTCAGACGTTCCTAGTTTTCGTTTGGGATTAGACTCACTTGCTTAGAACAAGATCGAGTAAATATTTGGATTTGCATTATTTACCGTATTATATTTTCAGTTTATAGCAAACGCTTCGAAAACAACGATCAAAAATTTAAATATTCCTAGCATTTTTAGCTTGTTTTCACAAACTACTTATGTTCCTCTACATTTTTATCTAAAAATTAAGAATTATAATGCATATAGTGAGTTAGTTCTAGAATTGCCCTGAGTGTCTCTATTTGCGCCGGTATTTAGCTACCGAGCCACAAAAAGCTCTACTAATGCGTTTTAAATAATCTTTGAATATATAATATTCTTCTGGAATTAGAACTGCGGATGTGGTTTTTCGAATCAAATTCTAGTAATGACAATATAGTCGATTCCGCTTAATCGGGACACATTGAAACTAGAACAGGGGTTCCCAAACTTTTTAAGTTTTGTACCATATAAATAAGAATCAAAAAATATCAGTACCACCATAAAAGCATTGCGTGATTCAAAGTCAGTACATCCTAAATAGTGTTTTTATATTCAAGGAATAAAACATTTTCAATGCTTATTTTTAATTATATTCGTAAATTTAAATCAAAAAATGACGACTTTCAAAACATTTGATAATTAATTGACAATATTTATGTCAAAAACGAAAGAAAAAATATACACATAAAGAAAAATAGAAACAATTAGAATTAATGACAAAAAGGCATTTAACAAAACATATAACAAAATTTTTGAATACATGACCAAAAAGTTAAAAGCTAGATTTACAAACTGAAGTGGGTCAGGAAAGCCTATACACAACACAAAAACACATGTTTCAAAAGGACACAAACTGTTACTTAAATGCGATGCTACTCTCATTAAAACATTGGTACATAACTTCAAAGTTTACTTTTATATGCTGTAGTTAGGGAAGTTGGCATACAATAAACATGCATTTTTATACATTTATTTTTTACGTCACTATTTTGACCTGACTTTCTTATATGGAACCATGTACGCTCGCGTATTAAGCACATTGTATTAAAAACATAGGTACTTCAAATAGAGGGCAGTATAATAAATTCACATTATAGGACTTTTAAAGTTTATAGGCTACCTAGACAAATCCATTGGTCATTTTCTAAAAAGTATTTAAACTAAAGTATCATTTGTAATGTGTACCCCATCAAGAGTAACATAATGTACCATAGTTTGAGAATCCCTGGATTAGAACATATTGGCCCAATTAAACGGCTGTCCCAAATAAATAATGTTATGTGGCTGGCTTTTAATTTTGTTAAGCAATTTTACTTGAAAGTGTCAAGTCATTTTTTGGCATCTGGGTTATACATCTTTAAATATAATTGTGAAAAGTCTACCGTTGTACCATACGTGGCGTAGCTTGGTGTAGCTGTTATCGAATATACGTTAACGCTACCATGCTCCTCGTTAACTCTACCATGCTCCTCCACGTCTAACATTATCTACCTTTGATGAAAGAGATTTGAAAAAACACGTTTTAAGTGTTGTTATCCACTGCATTTTGTAAAAAATACATATTAAACTATCTACCATTTTTCGCTTGTGATTTTTAAAGTTCTGCCGTCGTATTACATATTATGATCTTAAATTTAGTGTCCTGATTAAACGGCCTGGTGCCCCAAATAAGCAATGTAAATTACTGGTATTTTCCTTTATTTCGTTTCTGTTCTTTAAGATTTGGCCCAAATAAGCGGCTGTTCCGATTAATCGGTGGCCCATTTAACCGGAATACGACTGTATACATTATATAAAATAAAAATATTCTTAGCATTTTGTATTAGAGGGAAAATTTTGTCTTCAACCACACTTTACCATGTATCAGGAACTACAATTTAAATACGGAAATAGTTACTGTTATCTTCCCGAGTTATTACAATTTATCTGCTCCATATCAAGAGCCAAAAGATTTGACTGATACACCTAGATAATTTTTCAATTTATAACATTATTCTTGAATTTCTGATTTGATTTTTGGAATTTGTTTTACAAAATTTAAAGCTTATAAAATTCAGGTCACAACAAGTACCAATTATTTAAAATCAATCAGCACAAACGTCATAATACGTATTAATATTTTTAAAAGGTAAAGGCTGTTTTATATTTTTACATTTTAATGTGAATTTGTTGTTTTTCCTATAATAAATGTTTCTTGGATATTGCGAATGGAATATAACAAATACCGTCCAACTTACAACCAGTGCGGCTACGAGGAATTTCCGGATATAGCATGTTTGAATTTCCAGTTTTTTTTACTGCTTTCCCACTTACAATGATCATTAGTCTCGGAACAACGAACGTAAACCAAAATATATTTAGCATTTCTAGCTCTTGACTCAGAAAATCCAAGTAAAGTTTTAACGGTTATAATTATCAAATATGCATAGTCTTAAACAGGGGCGTCGCTAGCATTCAGGCAATTCAGGCACCGCCTGAGGGCGGTATTTCACAGGGGCGGCATTTTACAGGGGCGGCATTTTACAGGGGCGGAATTTCACAGGGGCGGCATTTCACAGGGGCGGCATTTCACAGGGGCGGCATTTCACAGGGGCGGAATTTTCAGGGGCAGCATTTCACAGGGGCGGAATTTTCAGGGGCAGCATTTCACAGGGGCGGAATTTTCAGGGGCAGCATCACTAGTTCGTGTTATCATCGGTTGGGGAGTGTGTGATCGAGGAATGCAGTTACTATTCTGCATAAAAACGTTTCTTCCGCTTTGAGAATATGCTGAACTAAATTATGAATAATTAACTTAGAAGACGTAAGAAGAAAAGACAGTTTGATTATGAAGGCGAAGATGATATAAACAAGATTTTGTAAAAAAGTGAATGTGATTTGAAAGTCATAGTAGAAGTTTTAGTTTTCTGCATAATGTTAATGCAATTAACACTTGGACATCTGAGGAAATATTAAAACATTGCAAGGATTTAGGAATTACATTGTCTGAATCAAAATTTAACTGAAGCATATTCAAACTTAACCATAGCTCTACGTATATTACTAATAATATCAGTATCTGTTGCGAGCCCTGAAATAATGTTTCCAAATTAAAATTAATTAGAAACCACATAAGGGCATCCATGAAAAAACGATTAGTAGGACTGGCAATGTTATCAATAGAACAAGAATTGGCACGTAATTTGAATAACTAGTTAAGATGCTGCTTGCAAAAATTAGAAAAGTAAATACATATAATATAATATGAAATTTTATTTATTATTATTGTTTTGATCATTATATAAGATTAGTTAAATGTAAGTTTGTTTAATACTTTATGTACGAGGGTGGTTCATCATTTATTGTCTGTGATACAGAAGTTAATGACTTAGACATTTGAAACAACTTTATTTCTCAACATAATCCCCTAAAAGGTTAACACACTTAGGGCCAGTCTTTCAGTGGTCCGATAAAAGTCTCCGATAGTTGTCAGGCAGTTTGAACTAACCCCTAGGATAAATCTACCAGCGATAGTGTTGTGGCTTCTTGCAATACAAATTATCCTGTTGGTTAGGTATTCGCCAAATTCTACTGCTTAACTAACACTGGGTCTAACGAATGTGGCAAGTTCCGTAAAAGAAAGCATTATCTTAGAAGCAGTGAGTTAAACAAAGATACCTATATTTTATTTACTAAATGCGGGGGGGGGGTGAAGGACGTCACTCAACATCACTTGCCGTTGGTGGTAAATGTGGGGTTTAAATTTGTATTATAATTTTTTCTGCGGTAGCTTTACTAACGCCACAAATTCCATCTGCAATGAACTGCTAGCATAAAATCGTAAAGTTACATAAAAGCAACTGCTTCACGGGTGTTACACAATGGGTTATCAAATATAAACAATTTCGTCTGCATAACTAAATAGTACTTTATTATTTGATGTGACTTTTTGAATTTCTTCCAGTAATGTTTGAACAGTGGTATTTTTCTTTAATTTAAATCTTCGGAAAAGTTGAAATTATCCGAAAATCAAAATGATTACGATAAGTCTGCGCTCTAGATTTATATGACTAACAATTTCCGCTTTTTCAATTTGTAAAATTTATCTGTTTATTAGTTACTATACCAGAAACATAATATTAATTTTATAAACAGTTTATATACGTTTATATCCGCTCGAAATATTTCGTATCGCCTCGTATACACTCGTAGCGGCCTTATCCTTCCGAAATAGTACTATCGGCTGCTTCTACTACCCGATAAGTTTAATTCTATGAAATAAGTAAACGTAGACTATTGCCTCAGCCGCGGTTTGACCCCGCGGCCGATTGGACCGCATTTCATTGAGACCTCGACTGACGGCGCTTGTTCGCACTGCCCCATCGAGATCCCTTACTGTTAGCTTATTTAACATTGAAAGACCAGCCCTTAGTATAACGATGATACAGAGCTTGAATGCCATTAGAAAGAAAACTCTTTGTCCTGCACTGGAAACCACTCATTCACAGCAGCCATCCCCTCTTTATCGTCCGAAAAAGGAGTTTCTCGAAAATGTGAAACAGGTGAAAATCCCTGGGGGCAGACCTGGCGAATATGGGGGTTGTTTTAAATTTCAATTCCAGCATTGTGGATAACAGCCATAGAAACACAGCCCTTGTGAGCGGGAGCGTTGTCTTGGTGGAACAGAACGCTGCGTTTCAAATTTTCACGCCTTTTTTGTTTTATAGCCTCACAAACTTTTGATATGGGTTTTTTGTAATAGTCTCCTGTTATTGTGTAACCACGTGGTAAACAATCAACAAGAAGAACTCCTTCAGAATCCCAAAATACTGTTGCCATTCTTTTTGATGAAGTCACACGGAACTTTCGTGGGGGCTGGGAACTACGATGCCGCCATTCCATACTCTGCCTTTTTGACTTTGGATCAAAGTGATGAACTCGGTTTTATCTGCAGTTACAAATTTTTCCATAATCCATCCCAATCCATATCCATTAATCTCAAATTGCCCGCAGCAGTAAGAAACTTGGCCCGCTTCTGATCACATTTTTTTCGGAATCCATCATGCGCAGACTTTTTTCAGATTGCAATTCCTTGTGCTACATTTTCTCAACGCTTCCAGTGGAAAAGCCACATGTCTCAGCAATATATTTGACCGTAATTCTCTGATCACTCAGTACTATGTCATTGACCAAATCAATATTTTCTTGAGTGACAACAGTTCATGGTAGTCCAGCACCTGGTGAATGTGGACACGACTTTCTGCCTAATTTGAAATTTCGGCACTAATTCTTAAGTATGACGGGGTAGAATCACCCAATATTCCAGACATGTCATTATAAAATTCCTGCGGTGATAAACCCTTCTTAAGAAGGTATGTTATCACAGCCCTTTCTCAAATTTTTCCATATCAACAAAATCGCTAGCACCACGGTAATATTAAATGTATAACTTTTATAAACGAGAAGATAGGCATATATTAATGTTAATAATTGACGTTTCAAGGAAACGTATTCATTTGTCGGTCAATGCTTTCTGTGTTAGGGACAATAATTGATTAACCATCCTCGTATATTAATTATAACAATAGAAAAGGAAAATTTTAAAGAGTTGTTCGACTGTTTTTTTTATTAATCATTAAATTTCGGTGACAACACCGGGGAGGGGTGGCATTAAAAAGTTTGTTTGGTGGCGGCACATACTTCGCGACGGCCCTGGTTTTAAGTCTCACTATACCCGTGTTGGATTATATTTACATGCACAAAACTTTCGTTATAATCAAGGTTGGAACGACAAGAACCGCATGCTCATCATAATCGCAGTATCCTAAGGAATGTAATCGATGCATTTTACCGGCGCATAAAATAAATGTACGACCCTTTCATTGATTACTATGGTTTTAAATATTCATGGGGGTAATTAGAATCCATTCATAATATTATGTAGAGGCGGTGGGTATTCACAGTCTTATTTAAGTGGGGTATAAACACAGCTAATTTCTTTTTGGTAAATGTTTAAATTCGATTCCCCGTCCTTAGCGAATCGCGGTTTTTTTAAAGTTCGATATCCGCGATCATTTTTTGCGAGTTAAGGTCAACGTACTCCGTTCTCGGTTACTCATGTGCTCTGTAATGCAGAAGACCCCACAAAATCGAGTCGATAATTTTACCGGGTATTAGCAAAACAATTTAACCTGTCCTGTCGAAGATTAGTTCACGTGTCAGTAACGTCTTTACCTTATCGCTTCCAAGTTACACGGCCGTTTTTTGTGCACTTGCACGTGCACAGCTTATGAATGGAATAAGCTTTGGTACTTTGTTTCCATTCATCATTTTTCATATGAAGGTTTCATTTTGGATCTTGCTATTTTTCGGGTTAACGAAGAAAGACGGGAATAAAAGTCGTTCACCTACACTCTCGTTCTGCTTTAGACAAGATTGTTTGCTAACAAGGAATTTATTTATTGCAGATGATATCGGACGATGACAACAATGAAGAGGCGCAGCGATTTACAATTTCAGCCAGATTGTGAATAACATGTTTACATTGATGAAAAGGTGTTATAATATTACGAGTTTACGGCAAGAACTGTGTCCGGTGGTGCAGCTCGGAAGCGAACCTTATTCGGGCCTCAAATAACAGGCCCATGCCCGTCTACCGCCGCCACTAATGGCCGCGACTGGCTTCTTTCCAGCCCTCCAGCGGCGCTTCTTCTGGTGCTGCTACTGCTTCTGCAAGCCCAACGGCACCGATTGCAGCTGGACAGCACTTGCTTGGACGATCCTAATTATTTTGCTAGGCCTAACAACAGACATCGTAGGGCAGCAGCAGCTTCGATCAGATACCAACTTCTCCAACAATTCTGATAACGGCAGTAAGTATTTGCCTCGTGGATGAGCAAACATCCCCCATCTACGTGCTGAATGTATTTATTACATTTGTCGCCGGCGAACTTATATCGTCCGAGTGTTTTAAAGTTTAAGGCGTTAGTATCTGATAATTTAGTCAAAACCCTTGAGGTAATAGAGAAAGGGGAGCGGAAACATTTGGAATGTAATGGTGAGAGTGTTACTACCATGGTCATGTTTTAGTTTAATGTTTGTTGAAAAACAAAAATTCAAATTATATACAGCAGGCCCAAAAATATATACATACACTGTAGGCAGTTTTTAGTGCTACTTATCAGTAAAGTAGATTCCTTTAACGATAGTTTACAGTGGCTCTTAAATTATATCAATGTTAATAATAGCGATACAATATATAAAGAATAACAAATTTAAAGTAGAAGAAAATTTTAAAATAAATACAATATGAGCGTTAAACAATTAGGGAATTATAAAATAAGTAGCCTAGATAGAAAGAAATTTTTGGCAAATCTGACACTCATATACAGTGCGGTCGTAAAATGTTCTCCCCCTCCCCCTACTAACTTGTACGACTTGTTATTTCTTCAGAAAATTTTGTGTCCTTTAATGGGAGGCTAAATACCACTTTTTAGCCCACATTTAAATTTTATAACTTCCAAAATGGCGGCTAGGCGCCATCTTGAACTATTTTTTAAATGGCAATGGGGGTCGAGTGACACCTCATCTGCAAGGTATTTTAATTCTGCGTCTGATCCTTGAGTTTCAGAAAAAAAATATTCATCTAGAAAAAAATGACAGATGATTGAAAATCACAAGTTTATGGAAAATAAGAATTAAAGCAAAAAAGGTATGCTTTCGAAATGTTCACCACTAAAGAATGAAGAAGAAGAAGAAGAAGATTCTAAAACACAACAAAACTTATTTTATACAACAAAAACTGAATACTAATACTATTTTAATAAATGTTCAAAGCGTGCTCCTTGAACTGCGTGGCAAAAACCTATTTAATATCACTTTTCGTACTTTCTGGAAAGTTTCAGCTCCTATACTTGCACAAGCCTTTGGTATTTTACGTCGTAAATCCAAAAGGGAATCGGGATTTGTTTGAAAAAGTTTCGATTTAAGATACCCCACAAAAAAGTCCAACGGAGTCAGGTCAGGGGATCGCGTAGGCCATTATGTTGGACCACGACGACCCAATCCATCGTCGAGGATACGTTGCATTGAGACAATTGCGAACTTGTTTGCTAAATGTGGAATATGCTGGAATATGATATCCATGTCAACTTCGTTTGGATTATTTTCAGCAATCTCAACTATTAATGGATGGATGAGGTTTTCCAGCATGTTCAAGTACAATTCTCCAATAAGGTTTCCGTCGATAAATAAGGGACCTATGATATGGTCGCCAAGTATTTCTATCCACACATTCAATTTTTGCTGAAATTGGGTGTGACCTTCCCGGAAAACATGGGGATTTTCATCCCACCAATATCTTACATATTGTCTGTTAACAAACCCATTTAAAAAAATGTGCATTCGTCACTAAAACAGATATTGCGAAGATAGAATGGGTTTCTTGCAATGGTTTGGGTCATGACCTCATAAAATTCAATGCGTCTATCCGGGTCATCTTCAATCAACTGGTGTAAAATCTTCATTTTGTATGCATGGAACTTATGCCGTTTTAAAAACTTTTTGACAGTGGTCGCCGATACATCACATATCGCAGCTACATGTGAAGTTGATTGTTGAGAATGTACTACGATTTCACCGACTATCTGAATTTGTTTGCTTTCTGAAATTGCGGGTCGTCCAGGGTTTTTCGTGCTTTACACACTTCCAGTGTTAATAAATTTTTGCACAAGTTCTCTTAAATACGTCCTCGAAATAGGACGGTCGGGAAAACATTCATTAAATATTCTTTCGGCTTCGTAAAGGTTTCGATTGGCTTCAGCAAAAATAAAAACTGCTTCAGTTTTTTCCTGCAAAGTTCGAACATGCGCCATAATTATTGTTAGTATCACCGGTTTTAACACTCAATATTCAAACGTGAGCAAACACAATAACTGAATTAAAGTAACAGAATAGAAAGACTAATTATTTCAGTTGTTTTACTTCTGTTGTTTCGCCACCTACATTTTTTTAGCGTTTTGCTTAATATCAGAAACAGATAATTTGGAAGTCTATCATTTGTTTTTGAATCTATAAAATTTTCCCAAAATATAGAATTATACTCTACGAAAAGAGACCTTTCAAATGAGGTGTCACTCGACCCCTATTGCCCCGCCTAGCCGCCATTTTGAAAGTTATAAAATTTAAATATGTAGTAGAAAGTAGTACTTAGCCTCCCATTAAAGCACACAAAATTTTGTGGAGAAATATCAAGTCGTTCAAAAGCTAGTAGGGGGGAGGACATTTTACGACCGCATTGTATACTGCACTGCTGTTTAATCTCTACCATATTAAGATTTTAGGAATTTATGAAGGTTCTGCAAATGATTGGTACTTTTAACATCACACCCAAAACACCCGTCGTTGATGGTATAGAAATGACTTTTCCTTTACAATCCCTAGATGTCAATCCATTAGAGCTTTTGAGGGTGGAACTAGAATGGAGAAGGAGAACGTCATCAGAATTAAATGAAAAAAAAAGTAGAAATGAGGAATAGTATCAGCTTTGAAATAATAGATGCTAGAGAACATCCAATTAAGGTTTATTTTTTACATGATATACGTTGATAATGGATTCATAAACATTTTAATTTGTAATTATACCAGGTGATCACGAGATGATGTAAAGACATGTAACTTTGTTGTTTTTATGATATTTTTTTGAAATTTTAAACTAAGATATAACCTCTAAATACGCAACTTTCAGCATTTTAAAAATAGTAGTAGTAGTAGATATTAAATTAAAGCAAACAAATGACAATTTAAAAAGTGTATTAAAACTTAAGTAGCGGTATTAAAACAAGTTATGGCAGTTTAGAAATTGTAAAGTTCTATTTTTTAATTTTTGTAATTAATATCTTGCCAGAATGAAGTTGTTAAACAAATTAAGAGAAAAGAACACTTAAAGTTAATTATTCTTTACTAATTATGGATGTAATTACATTTAAAAATAAAAACTTCATACCAGTTCCGGCCAAACGGGAAGGCAAAACTAAGGTTAAAATGCGCATTCGAAAGGTTATATATGTTTCCAATTTGAAAATAATAGGTTTAACAAAAAAAGTTGCATGCTGTTATCTCTTCTCGTGCTCACCCAGCATATGGCACTTTGCTTATTAAAATTTAACTTGGAGTACGTTAACAAACAATTTATAAATGAGTAGACGGTATAGGAAATAGTATCAAAGGTACCCCTTGTACATTAAGCTATTAGGAATGTAGTATTCTTTTTGAAACAATTGGCCACGATTTCTCTAGTCAAACTGGATATGTTTGTTCGTAGTGAGCCTCTTCCAAGTCTTAATAAACGGACACTAAAAATGATTTCTTCCTGCCTGGAATATGACTTCATTGCACTGGCCATTAGAGATTTATTTTAATATCCCCTGAACAATTGAATTACTAATTTGGAAATTAATTATAAATTGTTTAAATCAGTGTTCTCATATACTACTTTTGTTCCCAAGTTTTTAAAGAAACAAGACAAGACCACCTTTGCGACTGGTCTTAAAGTGGTCTTTTAAACAGGTGGTCCCCATAGAGAGGTATTTAATTTTTGACACTGTTGAACTTAACCAATTGTCAACCCTGCTGTAATCAGGACCGGTCGTAATGATAACTTCTAAAAATGTATAAGATATTAACAAAATGGGGTTGGTCGGGCTCGATGTAGCATTGGAAAGTCCATTTTGAGGATTAGCCATATATTTATTATCCAGCGCTGGAAATATCTAATAAGATTGTTAAGAAATTAACCAAAAAGAACATTGGAAAACCCCTAAACGTTCTTAAAGATTAGTAGTCAGGTCTGGTTATCGTGGTCTTCTTAGGGGAGGGGGGGTTAAATGAGGTTTCCTTATGAACCAAAAATCGGTTCTTTTCGAAAAATTGGTTTTTTGGGATGTGGTCTGCTTACAGAGTTGGTCTTTAGTCAAGGCGTCACTGTATTTGAATATATCTCTTATAATCAAAACCGTAGATGAACATAAAATTAGAGGTTAATAGTTGCCTTCCAGAAATCTATGTAGAGTTTAGAAAAACATTTCACTAAACCCTATTCAAAAGAGAACATTTCCTTGAGTATCTAGTATTTTTATTAACCGATATTACATTATAAAGGTTCGTATCGACCAAAGAAACATAGATCAACATACATCAACTTCTGTGTTGCACAATGTTCCACATTGTAAAATAAATTTCACAACTTCGGTAAACTGACTGTCTATACCGCATTATGTTGCTATTTTTTTTTACTGTCTTTGAAACCAGATGCAATCATCTACACTGATGAAACTGTTTATGAAGACCAACTTTTTTTCAATGCAACATAAAGCAACGCAGGCCAACTTTAATTTTGAAACATGTTGCTGTATGTTGGTCTATGTTTTTCAGGTGGATACGTACCTTAAGGTACGCGAAAGCTAATGCTATTTGAAATATTGTGATATTGTACTTGTTCCGATATGTTGTAGCAAGCTGGACCAACAAGCAATCTGCAATATGCAACTAGCAATATTCAACATTACTGCTACTGCCCAGTTACATATGGTTTAGCGCCAGGGTCTAACGTCGAAGCAACAGAATGTTGCTGTTTGTTGGCATTTGGTAATATGAGTTGCCGGCAGTAATTCATACATCCTGAAAAGGGATAGTAAAGCAATCATTATCCGTGTTTGATTTCATACTGTAGTAAACAAAAATTATCTATTTTATTTACTAATATGCAGACTTGAATAATTTCAGAGTAGGAAGATCGTCTGGGCTTGTGGTGTAAACATTTTTAAACTTTGTAAATATGTTCTTATGTGCGTACACAAATAAATTCTTGTCGTAAAAGACTAATACAGAATTTTCTTTTTGTAGTTCTCAGGAAAAACCAAACTTGACCATCAGATGAAGAAATTGTTATTGGTTCATTACAGTTGTTATCAGCTTTGTTTGTGGCCTGCGTGTGAGAATACAATTGCTGATCGGCAGTTGCATATTACTTTTTGCTCCGATGTAAGAGCCTTCGTATAGTACCTGATGATGACAATTCGTCGCCATAAGGAGGCTCTCACGCCAGAACAATTAGCAATATACAACATGCAACCTTCGAGTAACAAGAAATATTATTTTGATGTGCTCACATATAAGCAACAAGCCATATTGATAATAAATATTATGAACCGGTAATCATTTCATGATAATGTTTCGATTTTATGCTGATAACTCGAAGAAGTAAAATTGAAAATTTTGGATACATCATTTACTACAAGAACTCATTTGTGCAGATGAATATTTCACATAGTTTACAATTGTTTCCAGCTTGGGCAGTTTTCCAAACTTTTGAAAATTAGTCTGCAGATTAGTAAAAACAATACCCAAAATATTTTTTGGCTACTTCAGTAGGAAATCAAATTGTGTTCAATGATTACGCTAAACAAGCGATAAATACCAACAAAACAGCAACTTTTTAGTGATTTAATATTCCGCTAGTTTGAAGTGATTCCACAGCCATATGTAACTGCCTACTAGTACTAATTTTGCACATTGCTAGATACGTATTATAGATTGCTTGTTATTATATATAATATCGTTTAGATGAATTGTTGATTATCATATAAAGTAAAAGTCAAAATTTAACGAGTCTTTTAGTCAATGTAAATTAACTAATTAAATATTAGAATTTATAATGTTTAGTAGCATAATTATATACTGGAATGGGCAGGATCACTTACTTCCTAGACACTTGTCGCAAAGACGCGGGGATACAAGATAATGCTAGTTTACTACAGCAGCACTCATAGTTGGCAATTGACAAAGTAATTGTATAGTAATTCGTATCTTTGGAAACATTTCTCTACTGTACATAATATATGATACGTCCATAGAAGTATTTGATTAGGTATCCCATCCAGTATACAGGAACGTGGGGTAAACTACATTGGATGCTTCGTGTACATGTACTACACGCCCCCAGGTAGTCAGGGAGAAAAGATAGACAGTTCACTGTTGCTTCTTGTTAGTAAATAATAAAAAATATTTGCCTTTACATTCGAGAAACTGTAATCAGCTAAACAGGAAATTTGATTTTACTAATGGCACTTTTTTTCTTAAAACGATGATAATGTTTACGTACAATATTACAATTATTTACAGATACAAATGAAAATATTGAATTCCTAAAGCTTGTCATTTTTATAGAGTCGGGCGATTCACAAAGTTCTTATGGTAGGCTCTATGGCCTCAAGAAAAATAAACGGATGTTCTGAACAACTTTTAGGGTCCAGCATACATGAAGTATAAGCTATCGATGAGGAATGGTTGCAATTATTTCAAATACAATACTTTATGAAAAACGTTTATTATATGAATAAGCTGTTACAAAAGCAGACGTAAACGACCCACTTAAGCAAACCTTAGTATTACCGCGAATCATGGACAAGTAGTAATTCTACTGCGCTTCTAAAATTTCATCTGGAACTGTTCTTAAAATAATTACAATAAACAGTCTTTCATGGATAACTTGTACCACTTGTACCTTGGAAAGTAACCTTTGAAGAGACGAACTCGGGAAATCGCTCGGTATTATTCCGTAAAACTTGTTTTGTTTATTCAATACCATATTTTGTGTTATAAACATGACGACAGTTGCATGCTTGTTAAGTGATTATGTCTTATATTCAATTAGTATTCTAACTGTTTTGGTGTATTCACGTACTGGGCGCTATTAGGGAATCCGGGTAGCACTGGGATAGTTTAAAATAGCTTGGGTATTCCCGAGATAATCCTGGAGTAATTTGGAGATAATCTGTATAGTGCGGTACTCTCGGGGTAATCTGGATGGTGTTTATAAATGAGGTAGTTTGGTGTACACACTTTCTTAACGTGTTTTCAGCATACAGCTCTGCACTATTATTACCTTCATTTGTTAAAATCGTTACCATTTTATGAAGAGAACCAAATTTTCAACATTCAGTACACACAATTCAAATTTTGATCGTTCAGCCTTTCCATCTCCCGCGGTGTTACACGTCTTTGAACTTCAGTATCTCATTTTTACACGCACAAATCGTGAGGTTAAGTTCTGCAGCCAAAGGCCAGGGAGCAAGGGAGGATGCAAATTCTTATTGGGAATAGATACGAATAAACACAAAAATGCTCCCTCCTTGCCGTCCTTGAGGCATCCCATAGCTAGCTTGTGGGGACATCACTCCCCTCCCTTCCTCTCATTGCTGCACAATTCGCGGGTTGACATTGGGAAACGTGACCCTAAAGTCACCCTAGATAAAATATGTTTATTGTTTACTTATACAACTCGTCAACAAGGATACGATTTTAACATTTTTCATCAGGGGAGCAACTGTAAATAAGTGGTTCTCTTTGTCAACTATCTTCTTCATTCAATCATTTATTAAATTTTTTTGTGAGTCTCAACTTATTTTTAGAATAGGCTGTAAAAGGAAATGTTGTTGATCTTAAGAAAGCATGTTAGTGAAATCTAAGATGATAGTAGCAATAGCAACTAAATTTGAAAATCGAGAGAGCAATGGGGTAGCTGCGTCTGCATTTTTTAAATACTTGCAGGTATTGAAAGAGCATGTTGAACATAAAAAGAAACGAAGTTGTATTACAAGAAAAATTAATAGTCACCTTTACTGTAGCCTATTTCAAGTACTATTAGGACTTCAAAAAAGAACAAAAACGAGAATCAAACCTTTATAGTAATTAAAATAACATCTACCAAACCTTTTCTGTCTTTCTTGTGGCATCTACCGAAATATTTTTTATTTTTGAAAGCAATCTCTGTAACACTTACACACTTCTTATAGCCAGATTTTAAAAATTGCAAACTTGATGATTCTACTTAGGAGTCAAAATACTCATGTGTAGCTGATTTCACTTGGGAATTGTTCAGAAATCTACCCTTCAGATGTTGCTTTAGATTTTGAAATTATGAAAGAAAAATCTCCAGGGGTTAGGTGAAGGTTGCAAGCTGGGTAGCTGATCTTGGAAAAGCAACGTTCACGAACGGTAGCAGCGGCCACCATGGACTTCTGCGAGGAGGTGTCGTCATGACGCGCAAAACCCCCTCATTTAACTTACGGGGACATTTCTCCTTAATCGTTATACGCATTTTCATATCGAGATAACGTCAAACTTGGTACCATTATTTTGCATTCAAATGATTGAGAACAAAATTTATTCGTCGCGAATATTTTTTATGGTGCTATTTCATGGATTCTCATTTGATTTCCGCGACCCTCTGATGAATCTACGTTTTGTCAGTAGTACAAAAACGTTCCATATTGTTAGGTCAAGATTTTCCATCGAACATTGCACCCGTTTTTATATATCGAAATCAGAAAGGTTTTTCAGCACCCACCTTGTATACAGTCATGCAGAATCCATTCAACCAAAGAAATAACTATTTTTGTAGTTATTTCTAATATTTTAGCTCGCCATTAGCAAGCACAATTTTCTTATTACAATGTTACGATTACTTATGTTTGTCTTCCTGGCTTATGCGGCTGTTCTTGCCATAGATAGTTTCGAGTTCATTAATTTTTTTGAAGCATCATCAGAAATTTAAATATTGGGGTTGCCGATAATTATCAGACTTAATAAAAACGTTTATTTAATAATATTGTTAAATAATTCATTGCTTCTAACTCTTGTTTTCGAAAATTGCATTTTTAATAATTGTTTAGTGTTGTCCAATGAGAAATTTTTAATAGAGTAGATCAGGATTTTTTTCGTTTAGTGAATTTCAGCTAACTAATAGATGGATCTTGGCTGCCTGCAGCGTCCTGTCCCAACGGCTTCTATTTTCTGCCATTGTCTTCCAGTTGTTTACGTTCATTTGTTTGAGATTCTTTCCTACCGCATCCATCTAACTGTTCCTTGCTCTGCCTACTTTCCTTTTTCCTTCTAGTTTACCATTCATGAGTTGATTCGGTGTTCCTTTTTCTCCCGTTCGGTGAACATGCCCCAGTCATCTTAATCTCTTGTATTTGATATGTTTGATTATATCCGGTTCATCATGCAGAGGTATAATTTCGAAATTAAACCCCTTCCTCCATTGCCCTTCTTCTTGTATTGGGCCGTAGATTTTCAGCAGTATTTTTCTTTCGGCGGTTTGTAATGTCCTTGATTCTTTTTTATTTAAACACTATGCTTTTACGCCTTGTGTGATTACTGGTCTTATCAGTGATTTGTACAATATTGTACTTCTGTCCTGATTGCATTCGATTTTAGTTGTTTAGCCAGTCCGTAATAACATTTGTTTCTAAGTATTATTCTGTCAGTTATTTCTTCATTATGTACATTTTAAAATACATATGTACTTCATATTTTGAATGAAAAATGCTTTCTACTTTTCGTTCACCCCTGATATATTTCAGAGAAACATTCTACCTCAATTTTCACCCGTATATCCGCTTATGGAATTAACATGAAGTTTAATGAGAGAATTATGTTAACACAATTTCAAAGCGGAAACTATTAAATATTTTTAAGCTCTACTTTTAAATTTTAATTGAAGGATTTAAGCAGGTGAAAAATACTTTAATGGTGTCCATCAGTGGATGCCACTGGACAACACATGGACATACCGTGTCTTGTTTAGACAAATCCGGATTTATCTTATGTAAACACATTAATTAATAAGTAAAAACATATCAAATATAAAACTAAAAAGTAAAACAATATTATTCAAGCGTTTACTTGTTAATATAAATATAAATGGAGTAAGGCAAGAAACAATTAACTTTTTCATATCTGGTTTTAAACGTCTGCTTGAGGTTAGTTGCACCTTCCAGTTTGGTATAATGAGAGCAGGCCAGTAAATTGTAGTATGGTCTATCTTCCAACTGATACACGAGCCCAATTCAAATTAAGACAACTACAGTCGAACTTTCATATGGTGACGCTGGAAAGTACTTATAAAAATTATATAGCAACTGACTATATAGAATTTTTGTTAAAATATGAAATTAATCTCATATATTTGATAGACGACAATATTCTGAGCGATATTTCAATTATAAAGCTGAATAACACACAACCTAATTTGTTTTCAGCCTGAATAAGTTTCTCGTAATACCTTTTTTGCTGTTCTACGATTACCGACACATTGGTAATACCAACTTCTGCAGCAACATCTTTTTGTTTGACACCCTTATCGACATCTTCCAACACTTTTGTGTTCAATAGTAACTAAATCATTTTCGATTTTTCATTTTTAAAAAACCGCTTAGTTCAACACTAAGATAGCAATTAACAAATACATGGTAGATGAATTGCCCATTAAGAGATGTGAAAACCACAGATTATCCTATTGCATCATAAGAATCTTGTCCATTATCTGTATAAAGGTATAAAGTCCATGAAATTTGTAAACAATTTATAATCCGCTTACAAACTTAAATTTATGCTTGACTAAGAAGATCATACATTTTTGGAAAAACGCAAATAAGAGGTAGTATTTCATAATCCGCTTAATATTTTACCTGTATACCTGAATAATATCGTAAAAGTTTGAAAGAAAAACATCACAATATGGAGGTTTTACATCATAATATACAGGTATAGTCTATTCAGGCTTGATTGCCCAGATCCTTTAACAAAAGAATTAACAGTTTACAAGTGTTTACCTGGATTAGCCACTACACACAATGGCAACCGTTATTGTTGGACATTAGAAGAAAATACCAGTATTCAGGTAAAATTCGTAGGGTACACCCAGTGAAAATTCCGGCCTCTACAACCTCTAAATCCACATCGATTGCGCGATTATCTTGATCATTTTCAAATGGCCTCGAAATTGCAGACATGGTGTAATTTTGCAAGTTAACCATACCGAGATTCAAACACAAATGCAAAATATTTTTAAATGCCTGATAACAAGCCGTCCCTGAAAACAAACTGTGGATTTCCAGTTCCAAGTATATTTATGAGCTTCCACCTGTAATACTAATTGTTAAACCCTGTATATTTAGGATTTAAGAATTTTTAGGACGTAACCGCAATCGGTTGCATTGTGTGTAGCGACTAATCTATGTAAACACTTGTAAACTTTTAAATCCTTTTGTTAAAGGATCTGGGCGATCAAACCTGAATAGACTATACTTTTACATGTAATTGAGTCAGCAGGTTAAGGTCCTCGCAGGAAAACCATTATATAGAAAAAAATCACTAAATGGGGATTCACTATATGGGAGTATTTTCAAAACATGAATGCATTACTTCATAAAAAAACATTAATTGTGTTAAGTGATACTATTAACAAACAAATATAGATATAGTAGGCTACAATAACAAATCCCTATTTCATGACAAAACAGTGGAAATGCTAAATAACAATTTTGTACCGTCGTTTTGAGGTCATTACCAACGAGCAAACGGTCGCGGGTTTTAAAAAAATTCTTAAGGTGGTGGAATAATTGATAGTCATTTGGGGCTAAGTCGGAACTGTATGGGGGATGGTTAAAAATTCCCCAATTGAAGTGCTGAATGAGTTGCACAGTGCGAGCCTGCGCGTGTGGTCGGGCGTTATCAGGCTAGATCACGACTTCAGAGGTCAGCAATCCTCGCCTTTTGTACTAAATTGACCTTCTTAACTTTATTGAGGTCGCATCATACATGTTTGCATTAATTATCGTACCACGTTTCAGGAAATCAACCAACAATACGTCTTTTCTGTCCTAAAAAACAGTAGCCGTAGGCTTGCAATTCTCAAACGTTTGGTTGCACTTTTTGGCTTTGAAGGATTGTTGCTTGGTTTTAACATTTGTGTACGAAATCCAGTTTCGTCACAGTTTATGGTGTGATTCAGGTACTCATCGCCAACAGTTTTGTAGCGATGCAGGAAGGTCTGTGCAAAGGTCATATGCTGGTTTTTATGTACATCCGTCAACATCTTTGGCACCTACTTCGCATAAAGTTTGTTGTACTGTAGCCTGTACGTGAAATTTGAGGAAAATTTCCGAAATATGAAACGCCGATCACGAGTGTTCGTGCTACTTTTTCTACAAGATCGTCGTAGACAACAGAAGGTCGTCGTTTCTCATCGTTCATATTGGTTCGACCATCTCTGAAATTCCTACACCATTGTGACTTTTCCTTCGCTCATGATGTGTGGAACTTAAAATTCGCACATTTGAAGGTAAATTTCGGCAGCGTTTCCGTTTTTTATGCAGGAAACGAATTACAGCGTGCATTTCTCACATTGCAGGATTTTGAATATTAGCGCTTTAATATACAACTCAATACAATGGCAGAACCACGGTAAAGTGACGTGTGGTGGCTAGTTCATCAACCATTAAAGCACCTCTACAGTGCACCAAGCATTCGGCGGGAATATTTATCAAACCGTCTTTACTTTTCGAATAAGCCCCATATATTTTAGAATCGAGGGAAACATCGACTTGCGCACATCTTACAACGTCGGGGATCACCAATACGTATGATAGATTAAGCGCGAGATTGTTTTGCACGATATTTTGAAAGTAGGTACGTTATAAAAGGAAATATATAAGCACGCGGATCACTTTTTGTATGTAATAACATGAGCGATACATAGGAATAAGGCTATATCTTTCTTATCTTTGAGTTTACGCAGCAAAAGTATCAAACTAATGCTATGTGGGGAATTAAGACGATTACTACAAATATGTTTACAGTGATTACAATCGGAAGTGATATTTGATGTTTGGATTCTGTATTCTAAAAGTGTGTAAAAATATTTTTACAATGATATGTAACTTCGCATATAATGAAAGAAGTTTAAAAATTTAATTGCAATAATTTTCGTACGTTATTTGATTAAAATTCGTCTTTTTCCCGAACTCTGTACCCATGGTATAAAGGGGCTCCCACCCATTTTCTAACATAGACCCTTACAGAAAAAAGTCCATCCACTCCTCCTTTCAAACTTAATTATTAGTGCAACTCTAAAATGATATGCTATGTGTATACTATATCATCATCATCATTCAACTCATTTTGTCCACTGCTAGACATAGGTCTCCCTTTCTCCTTCCATGCATCTCTATCCTTAGACGCCTACATCCAATTTCTTTCGATGGGTTTTAAATCATCTGTCCATCTTGCCGGCGGATGGGGGCCCTGTTTCGATAGGCTTCTTGTCTGGGTCTCCATTCCAGTATACGTCGTGTCCATCGGTTATCTGACAGTCGAGCGACGGGTGCGGCGCAGTTCCACTTGAGTGTTGTTATCCTTTAATTCGGGATTCTGTCCCTAAGAGAGATGCCCAACATCGCGCGCTCCATTGTTTTCTGAGACATAGATTTTGTTTGTGGTTTTCCTGGTTAATGTCAAAGTCTTCGCCTCACATGTTAGCACTGGCAGTATACATTGGTTAAAAGTTTTCCTTTTAAGACATCTAGGGAGATCTGATTTCAAAACGTATCTCAATTTTCCAAAGACTACCCGGGCCAACCTTATGCGAGCGACGGGCAAGCTCATGTGTTTGGGTGTCTCTTCCAATGTTAATTTTATAGTCCAGACATGCATATGAAAAAGTTCGTTCGCTGTCCATTCCGGCAGTAAATCTATTTTGACTGAGTATAATATTTGTCATTATTTGTGTTTTGGATATATTGATCTTTGACCCAATGTGTGAATATGAAGGATGGAGCTTCTAGACAGTGTTCAATTTAGGAGTGGAAGGGCAGTCTATGTACGAGTATAATTTACAACTTTTTTTTTGTCTTCAATACAAAATGTTTACCCCTTTTGAATACTTAATTATCATCAACGGAAACGAACAGGATTCGTAAAGGGGGCCCCTCTATACAGCACAAAAAATACTTATTGTTAAACCCCCCCCTCCCATTCGACCCCAGGGGGTTCGATATCGACCCCGTTGGGAACGCCTGATATACCTGGATAAATCTTCGCGGGAACATTATACAGGGTCGCTGTTAAAGATGGGCTGTGTTGCATCATTAGAAAATTTCTTTTTTCTTCTTTTTAACCATTTCATACATGTATGGGGTTACATGAGAAAATATTGCAGAAAAATCAGGAAAAGGTTTTCCATATGCTTTAACTGGCCAATTTAATGTACTTTAAATCTATGAACTATAGAATTACCAGAACATCAGAAATAAATAAAAAAACAATCAGTAAGGGGTTGTTGTTGTTATTGTTTTCTAAGTATCTCGTTGTACTTAGGCACTTTGACCCATTGTATACCCCAATTATAAATTTTGTCTGTCTGGGGTAATTCCAACAGTACTATTAATTTTTACCGTGTCACATATCGCAGTGTCACGGGACTTACAGCTTTGCTTCTTATCCGATAGAAGGCCCACTTTCAGATTTTTCGCCGCTAGAAAAACCTCACCGACCTGGGCCGGATACGAACCTGCGTTCCTCGTATTTATAGACAAGTGCGCTAACCACTAGACCACCGAGGCCAGTTCCAGTAAGGGTTAGTAGAAGACAAGATGCTATTGCTAGTTTTCTTATAATTGGTATGAACCTTCATTTCCTGAAGTATGGACCGTTTGACAGAAACGAAATGAATAGAAATGCCTATGATGTTTGGGTACGGTGACAGAAGGCTAATACCCGAAGAAGTACCTCAATTATTTAATACCGCAATCAGGTCGGAATCCGATTAAGAAATCAATAGTAAGTAAAACTTTAAAAAGATTTACGGAAACTAGTAGTGTAAAAGATCGTTCTATACCTGGTACACGAAGATCTACTACATGTGTACATAATTCTCTAGATGTAGTACTAGATGTGCTTGACCAACCTACAACTTGCCTTCAGTCACACTGTGACTAGGCTACCGTTCAAAAGACATCACACAGAGCCAAATTCCACCTATATAAAGTACATTTGGTGTAGAAACTGGTGGAAGACGATTTCGACGGAAGACTTTAGTTTTGCAAGTGGATCGTGGAAGCCCTTGCGGAAAACGACAATTTTATCAACTCTGTTGTATTTTCGGATGAAGTTACTTTTAATTTGCATGGTTTTATCAACAGACTCCACTGTAGGTATTGGTCCTGATACTAACCCATATTGGATGGAAGAACTTCATACCCAGCGACCTCAGAAAATCAATGTATGGGCAGATATGCTTTGACACAATATTGCTGGGCCCTTTTTTATTGAAGGAAACGTTACTCCCGCGAAGCATCTTCAACTGTTCCAAGAAAATTTTTTTCCTCGATTTATTGAACTTTTTCCACATCTTGTGAATCCAAATACAGTCAACGAAAACATCTTATTTCAGCAGCATGGACTTGCAGTACGTAATTATTTATCCCCGACGATGGATTGAGAGAAGAGAAACCATGGAGCTCAATCTCCTGATTTGTTTCTTTTGGAATTTTTAAGGGGTCATTTGAAAAGGCGCGTGTGTGCAAAAAGGCCAGAAAATCTAGAAGAATTAAAAAACCGCATTTGTGCTGAAATAACTGCAATTCCAGACAATTGGTTACATAATTCTCTAGACTATTTCAGACATCAAATTCAGTGTTACCAAGAAGTAAACGGGCAACAGTTTGAACAATATTTTTCTGTATAATTTCATTCTGCTGATTTTTTTGTTAATTTCTGATTTGAAGTACAACAAATTAGCTGGCTAAGCATACGGATCTTTTCCTAATTTTGCTGCATTATTTTTTCATATAACCCTGTATACGTGTTTAAGATGGTTAGAAAGAGAAAACAATTAGGCTTTCTAATGACGTATCATATAGCCATGATACTATTTAAATAAATTCAAGATGGCGGCCGCTCTAAAATATGCGAAATAACTTCAAATACTAATTTTCTAATTTTCAAATCTATATCTGAAACTGTTTTAGCAACAGAGCTTTGGTTTCGTCTTTAACAGCAACTCTGTATAAGCGATGTGTTTTATATCACTGTTCGTACTAAACGAGTTCTATTGTAATTGTTTGTATTTTTCGTAATAGCTGTTTTATATTATGAGTTACATGATCATAGAAAAATCAGTTTTTGTCGTATTTCTTATCATTGTATCGTTTTACGTTCATTGATTTAAACGTGATGCAATACTTGTAGTGTACTCGTGAACTTCATTTATGTATTAAAACTGACGCATATAACGTATCATTTTATAACAACGGTGTGTATTAAACATTCAACCTTGGGTTATCGCTTATAAAGAAAGCGTTTTTAAAGCGATAAGTTTTAAATTGTGAAATTTTTTCATAGTGGAATGTTATGTTCGCAGTGAATATTTAAAGAAAGCACTCACAAATAGTTTATTGAATCATATAGTAGATTAGATTTGCAACAAAATTGTTATCTTAGTTATTTTAAATCGTTGATATTTTGGTAGTTCGTCACTCCTAACTGTGATATTTAGTTGTAGCGTTTTTACACTCTGTATATTCTTAAATTGTAAAATGTAGAATCAGGAATCAAGAAGGAATTACTTTAGACGTACATCTGAACGCACGTGTAAGATAAACAGAAACACTATGGAAAAACAATCAGTTAAAACAAATGGAAGTATATATGTATACCCAGTTTTTCAATAGTTAGCGATTATTAGCATAGCGTATCGAACTTGCACAAGTGTTGGTTGATAGTTGTGTTATTTTTGATATTGTAATCTAACCAGCTGCATTCGAACTGGTCAGTGAAAACAACTTCTTGCAATAAACAATAGGAATAATACACTTTAGCTCAATAATCAAGTCGCATTACCACGTTTGCTTTTGTTTACCATTGGTTCCCTTTAAATTGAAAACATCTAGTCCGCAAATGATTGGATTTGTCGTCTTTCTGATGCTCGAATGAGAGTTCGCATACTACGACATACCGATTCGCAAACCCTGTTGGGTCAGTTCATGAGTTAAAAACTGCATTCCTAGTCTCCGCCGCAATCTCTCAGTTGGGGTCCCTGACCGGCCCTATAACGTTATAGGTACCTGTCATTCTGGGGCTCCAAAAGTGTACACATCATTGGCTTTCAGTACTCTATTCGTTTAAAAACACGAAATCTATAATCGAAAATAACGTTTTTTGTTCAAACTTCGGTTCATGTTGAACTATACACAGTATTTTTGAGACCAAACGGTGTTTTTGTAAACTGAGCGTTATATATTATTTGAATAATATAAAAGATCTTTGGAATGTCACATAAAGTGCGTTCGTTTTCAGTGAACCGTTTATCCCCGCCAAAACTGTATTGACTTGTAACATAAAACTAGATATCTAATAATATTCATACACAATATTTCTTGAGGTCACCTTACGCTGTACTTTGATATCAAAACATTATCACGTAATAAATTTTACATTTTTAATGGCTTATCTGCATACTGACATTTGATGTAAATAAAAGAGATTTACATGGTCACTTTTTTTTTTGGATTCTCTAGCCAGTGGCGTAATCGCGGACGCCAATGCCATGGTATGTTATAAGGCGGTGGTATTCAAACGGGGGTACGCCAAACATCTTAGGGGTACTTAAAATTTAATACACATTTCATGAATGATCAAAGCTACAGGAAACCATTTCTTTCCAAAACAATAGTTACCCATAGTATACACTTGTAATTGTTTTACAACCATTGAACAAAGACATTTTCGCAATATTTTAAAATGATCATCATCTGGCTCTACTCAACAATAAAAACTTGCAGCTGTGCTCATTGGGGCGTCAATGTGCCATTTGAACTGAATAAACAACTTTGGGGGTACAAAATTGTGTGGAAAAGTGTCGCTAGGGGTATAAGCCCTTTAACTATTAGTTGGAGCATAGGGCCTTAAATTGTGTCTTTAGATTGAATGTGTCTTGTAGTGCATGTATTCGAGGTTTCAAATATCGGTTGATTTAAGGAGGGTGGCTGATATACCTTCCGTTCCCGATTCTGGTGCGATGGGATTATTAAATAAGTCTTCCAGACAGATTTCCATTGCATGTTGTTATGCTTGTTGATGTAGTAGCAGTGCTTGTCCTTAATTAATTTGCTTTGTCATAAGTTACACAATTGAACTTTACCTTTTACTGGTTTTTCGAATTATGTGTAGAGCTTAACATCTAAGTGGTAGCGGAGTAAGAACATCTTGCCACCGGCCCGTAACATCATGGCTGACCGGAACAAGCGCCCGAACAACCTAAGGCGACCGCTTAGGGACAGCAAGTTATCGCTACCAAGGTCACCGGAACAGTGAAATGGTTTAAAAGTGGATATGGCTTTATCAACAGGAACGACACTAAAGAGGAAAAACAACCCAAAGAAAGCGGTACGCTCTGTGGGCGATGGAGAAATGGTGGAATTCAGTGTGGTAGTGGGGGAGAAGGGCAATGAGGCTGCATATGTAACAGGCCCCAATGGAGAACCCGTGCGTGGTTCTCCCTATGCTGCGAACCGAAGACGTGGTTATCGTCAGTGGTTCTTCCCGCGCAGAGGTCGCGGTGGTCTCAGAGGTGGAGGAGGAGGAGGACCTCGTAGACCGAAAGAAGGCGAATATAGTATTGAAGACGAAAATAAGTAAAATCCCGAAGGTGTAGTTGAAAGCGGTGGTGCACTGCCCCGGCGCTATAGACCAAGACGTGGACGCGGAGGCTGTAGTGGCGGTTATGGAGGTGGTGGTGGATACTACCGCTCTTACCGTGGTCCTGCTCGTTCTGATGAGGAACAAGCCGATGGAGATGGGGTTCCCAGAGGACACAGGCCTCCGAGACGTTTCTTCCGCAGAAACTTCCGGGGTGGTCGTGGAGATCGACGTCCTCGCTCACAAGATGGCCAAGGCCAAGAGCAAAGTGGTGATGAAGGAAGTCGTCCTCAAAGATCACGCCACGATACACGATTCGTGTATCGTGGATCACGCTATCGTAGACGTGGTCCTGCACGCCCAAGGGGCGGAGATTCTGAATCTGGCAATGGAAAGGGGGATGATCCTAACTGTCGAGACTTTCTGGGATTGTGGCCCTGTCCGTTGTTTGGCGATCTTTCGCTTATGGTTTGTGACTTGCCTTTCTTCCTCAAGTGATTATGTCCTTCCGCTTTGTTTTCATCATCGAGATCTGCGCTAGAGTATTCCATCTACTATAAGTTTATTGTACTTCAGGTGTACCTTATTTCCTTCTGTTCTGGCTATCTTTAAGTGTTCAATCAGTACTTCGCGTTCTTCCTGTATTGTCTTCGGATAGTCTTCATTTAACTAGTAGTTCGTACCCTTAAGTAGTGATGTGGATCTTAAGATTTCCATCTTTTCATTCCATGCAGGTAGTTTTAGGAAAATGGTCTAGACTTCCCAGTTTTTTTTTTGTTTGTTTAACAGGTATGTTTATTTGTTCGAACAAATTTATGACTAACTTCTGCTTCTCCTTCTGTTTCGTTTTCCTCATCCGTTGTACCATGAATAACTAGGTTCCTTTTCCTAATTTCTCCCTCTAACATATCAATTCCTTCTTCTTTTTGCATACCAGTTGCTTCCGTTGAGTATTTTCTTGTTTGATAGGTTTTAATTCTGCCATGTGGCTTTCGAATTTGTTCTATCTATTGCTAGCCGGTTTCCTATGTACAGAAACATTTCTTTTACTTCATCCATCTTCTTCACATATTGTTTATTTCACTTTCAAAAGTTTTTGGTAGTGGATCCGCAAAACAAAATTACAGTATCTGGTTTGTTACACACACGGATGTAACGTACTTAAACTGTTAGTTCGGCACAATTGGATTAAGCTTTTCTTTTATTATACCGCACGTGTGCTATTAATATTATTATACAATTTAACTGTTCTCGATTATAAAATTTTTTCGAAACAAGGACGTGTGATTTCCTCGTTTTTGTAAAATCAGAGATGTTTTCTCCGTTTTTCAAAATATGCTTCTATAGCTCTGTTACAACAAGCTTCATAGAAAATATGGATAAAACAAAGGATAACATGTTGTAGGTTGCAGATAGGCATGAATTCAAATTTATTTACGGCAACGTTTTGTGCGTATTAACACGTTTTTCAATAAATATTATTTCGGTAGAGTCATTTAATCTGTTTTCAATGGTTTGAAATTTTGAATAAGTTACATAGGAAAAATTTCAAGGATAACAACCTTAAAGTTCAAATAGTAAGCATGAATGAAATTAACAGTAATCCTTATTTTACTTATTTTATTGTTATATTTACAACTCCTTCGCTTATCAACGTCAGAACAATTTTTTCGTTTGTTTTAAACCCCGCCAACTAGGATTACTGTTAATTTCAGTCATGCATACTATTTGAACTTTTGTGTATCTTTGTCACCGAATTTTAACTGTTAGTCACTTACTTAGTACAAATTGATAAACATTACTAATCACGTGCTCACTGTACGCAGACACCAACATCAATATTATTGTAAAGATATCCCTGATAATGGCCTACAAAATCTGACCTTGAGATAATCGACACAAGAAAGACAAGCATATAAGGATAACGTGTCAAAGGACTATGTCGTTGCCCTTAAAGTTTAAAATATAATTAATGATTATTTCACTTCGCGATACGATTTTTTAAGCACATAGATGATTCACTAGCGATGTATATACGTTTTTTATAAATTTAAATAGTGGCCAATCACTCATTTATAGTTTACGCATTTAAACTGATAAGTAAGTTTTTTCAATTTTTGTTAACAACCGGGTCTGAAGGTGGCTCCTCCCACATACATAATCAGGTAGAGCAGTTGGCAATTTGGGAATTACAAAAATCAGAAAAACTTCATAATAATTCCCACAAATTTGATATTAACACTTTAAGATACATATAAATAAAGCTATGTCCTTAATTGAATTTTTTTATTACGGAGCTTTCACAGGCCTTGTAAGCCCACCGCTTTGGTGTGAGGCAAAGCTAAGCTAGTTTGTGCAACGCACAACAGGGCCCGACTCTGCGATAGAGATGGGCGGTTCGAATCTTTTGTAGGATTCGTATCATACGACTCTTTATGAAAAAAGATTCGTATCGAAAGATTCGTATTTCGTATCAGCTTGCTTGTGGCATATCGTTTGATTCGTCTCGGGTTTGCTCGCTGCATAATTCTTGCGGTTCCCACTCTCGTATACATACATGTACGATACGTATATTCTGTATTGCACATGCACAATTAAATACACCTGCACCACATGCGCTACTCTAGAGACTAGATTTATAATTTTAAAAACAAAAAGAAATCAATCTGCACCTGCAGTCACAAACTCATTGTCATTAGTAGTTGGTGTATTTGTGAATCGTGCTCCATTTTTTTCATTTTGATCTAATTATCAGTCAGTCTACTTACTAGGTATAAAAATTTATATTTTCTAAGTAATTAGATTAATTTACAAAAAAAAACATATTTTTTATTATTTTAGTATTACTGTTTATTTAAACTTGTATTTGTTTATTTTATGTACCTAGGTATTCTTTCGAATTCACAGTTTAGTATTGTTTCGTTAATGTTTTGAATATATTTTTTATTAAATAAACTTATTGAACAAACAAGTAGGTAGTTAATACGTGTACGTAGTACCTATAAATAGAATGGTTTCTAATTTACTTCTGAATATAATAAACCAAAATTGAAAGCATCTGCAATTTAAAAAGTGATTGACAAATTTACATAATGCACAGCACATTCAAAAGCACGGAGCAGGTTGCAATACACGTTCACGTTTTGCATTCGTATTCGTACGTATTATTATTAGGCAGCCTGTACGGTACCAGAAGAGTTATACTTCAAATTTTCCGCGCGTACATATTTGACTCTGAATCGCGCTGCGCATACGAGTTAAATGACACCAAACACGACTCGAACCTGGCGGTACGAATCTTTTCGCTACTAGTGATTCGTACCATGCGAATCACTCTAAAGATCCGCATATTTTATACGAATCATACGAAACTGCCCATCTCTACAGTCTGCGAGTTACCGTGTCTACGCGTAACCGTGCTTAACCTGCCTGTATGAATTTTTTTGTGTAAATGATCTTGTGCGATCGTAACACGAGGAATACCATTAATTTGATCCCCAATGACAAATGGAGACCGGGGCCCAGTACCGCTCATCCAGGGAATTAGAAAAATTTCTGACCCTGGAGTGATTCAAACCGGGAAGCGTTTGTACTATCATATCCAAAGCTAGACTCTCTTACCATTGAGGCACCCCAATTCTTAATTGAAAATTTTAAAATTATAATTAATTTGCTTAGTACTTTTAGGTACTGATTCAACACTTGAATCCAAAATGTAAGTTCAGCAAACTAATTTTAGTTTTTTTTTCAGTATGCAAAAGTGTGGATATAAGAAACTCCATAGAGCAGTTTGAAAAACTTCGAGGATGCACCGTAGTGGAAGGCTTTGTACAGATTCTACTCTTCGATAATGTAAACGAATCCCTGTTTTCTAACATAAATTTTCCGGAATTGACGGAAATTACGGACTATTTGTTACTATATCGGGTTAATGGACTTCGAAGTTTGGGGCAGTTGTTTCCTAATCTGGCGGTGATCCGAGGACAGAAAAAATTTTTCGGCTACGCGTTTGTGGTGTTTGAAATGTCTAGTCTTCAAGAAATCGGTCTATATTCTTTAACCGATATTACTCATGGGCACATCCGTATTGATAAGAATCCGTCATTGTGCTTTGTAAATTCCATAGATTGGGATCTCATTGCACACGAACAAGGAGAGCATTTTATCAAAAGCATAAAGCCAGAAAACGAGTGTCCCATCTGTCCAGGCGATGATGATATGAGCAACGAAGGATCTGATCCTAATATTAGTAAGTGTCCCGAGCTCCACATAAGTCAGGTTACGATGATACTCATCAGGGAAGGCATCTCTGCTGGAACAGACAACACTGCCAAAAAGTATGCCAAAAAGGTTGCAGCGCGTGCAGTGACCATGGTACCTGCTGCAATTCAATTTGTTTAGGGGGATGTCATGGTGACATGTGCAATGTGTGTCGTAATTTCACAGTTTTAGAACATGGTAAACGCCAGTGTAGAGATAAATGTCCAGATGGATTATATGAGGTATTATTTTAAACCTTTGCATAAAGTATTACATTAAAATTGTTTTTCTGTTTAGTATTTAGGAAGACGTTGTATTAAAAAAGAGGAATGTATAAGTCTGAAACGGCCATTGGATTTGCATGGAAGAATTCAGCATGAACACCCCTATAAAATATTTCAGAGCACTTGTGTATTGGAATGTCCTACTAACTACATGGATGATTTTGAAAATCATGAATGTGTACAATGTGGAGGTTTGTTTTTTATGTATATGTTGTAGCTCAGCAAATATATAAGTTAGAATCGTTACAAATCTTATTTTCTTTTTTAGGGAGATGTAAGAAAGAATGTCCAAGTGCCAATATTGACAGTATTGCTTCAGCACAACAATTGCGAGGGTGTACTCACATTAAGGGATCCTTAGAAATTCAAATTCGAGGTGGAAGTATGGACGATTAATTCTTTTTTAATACTTTGGTTATATGTTTTAAGTTTCAGGAAACATTGTTAATGAACTGGAGGACAACTTAAATATGATAGAAGAAATTGACGGATACATAAAAATTGTGAGATCATTTCCTCTTGTGTCCTTAAACTTTTTAAAGAATCTGCAAGTTATTCATGGTTATACTCTGGAGAGTCAAAAGTAAACTAATGTCACTTATAAAGTTCGAAATATATAGCAATTGTTATTGATTCTAGATATGTGTTTGTGGTGTTGGACAACCAAAATCTGCAAGATTTATGGGACTGGACGAATCGAACACTTCATATTGACCAAGGGAAGTTATTTTTCCATTTTAATCCAAAGCTCTGCTATTCAAAAATTACCACATTGAAGGAGAAAGCAAAGTTAGGTCCATTTTCAGATTTGGAAGTTGCCTATAGTTCTAATGGTGATAAAATAGCCTGTAAGTATTTTAAAGATTGTTGTTTTTATTGGGATTGTCTTGGTTTTATTTTTAGAGAATGTTTATTAATATGTATTATTATAATATAATATTTTAGGCGATGTGACAAGCATGGCAGTTAGCATAAAATCTACCAGCAGTAGAGCAGTTATTTTAGAGTGGCCTTCGTTCAGTATGGATGATCACAGAAAACTACTCGGTTATGTTGTGTACAGTATAGAAGCACCTCATAAAAATATTACTTTATATGATGGTCGAGATGCTTGTGGAGGTGATGGGTAAGTAAAATGTGTAGTAGCACATATGGTGCACATTTTGTGTAAAGTCTGTTCATTCCAAATTGTATTAAACGCATACAATTTGAAAAAAGAAAATAGATATCTTCTTTTTCATTCTGTTCTATTATACCAATAGAAATACAAACACACCCTTAAGATTTCAGGTTAAACATGAACAAAATATAAAATTCCATGTATACAACAAAGAAGGATATATCTGCGTAGACAGTAACAGGACAGGTCGGAAAGCGATCTCTTACAATGTACCACAGTCTGCAGTATTCAACATGTATTTTCCAAACTAATACATGTCTTTCAACATTTACTTAAATTATTAAATTTGGTTTTGCTATAACAAAATTATTAACACAAAACATAGCACAAACACCGATGATGGGATCCCTGCAGAAGAAAACAAAAGCGAAATCACACCAATCCAAAAAACGGAAATAAGAAAAGCTATAACAAAATCAAAAAGTGGTAAAGCACTAGGAGAAGACGGGATCATCTATGAAATGCTAAAAGATGGACTAGCAGAAATTCTAGACAAACTTTATATGGTATTCAATAAAATCTTACAAGAAGAAGCCATACCCCAACAATGGACCAAGTCGGTAATAATTTTACTACACAAAAAAGGAGGGAAGGAAAAATTCACATTACCGCCTAATAAGCCTCATCTCAAACATATATAAAATTTTCACAAGCATCTTTCAAACTCGTATATATAAACAGTTAGAATCAAATTACTCACCAGAACAGGCAGGCATTCGAAAACGCTTCTCAACAATCGATTACCTGCAGGCCGTCAACCAACTTATCGAAAAACACAATTAATATAATATAGACCTGTATATAGCCCTAATAGACTTCGAGAAGGCTCTAGAACATGTGAGTATTATACAAGCTTTAACTCACTTTAAAGTAGAAAGCAAATATATGACTGATCTGGCAACTACTTAAAAACAACTCGGCACACATACAGCTGGAAGACCAAGGACCAAGTTTTAATATTAAAAAAAGGAGTCCGCCAAGGAGATCCATTATCCCCAGTCCTATTTAACATAACATTAGAACACCCATTCAAAAATTTAAAATGGGAAAATAGAGGTATCCTCATCAATGGAAAATACATATCAAATCTAAGATTTGCAGATGATGTGGCAATCTTCGCAAAAAACAACAAAGAACTAACAAAAATGCTAAATAAGTTAAAAGAAGTAGGCAAAAGCATAGGCTAAAAATCAACTTCAATAAAATCAAACTCATCACCAACAGTAAGGAAATAAAGACAGTGGTAGAAGAACATGAAATAACATATACAGAAGAAAGTATCTACTTAGGACAAACACTAACATTTCAAGTTAAACGAGAAAAAGAACTACAACGAAGAATTAAACAAGGCTGGGGTAAATTCTGGTTGCTAAAGGAGATATTAAAAACAGAAACACCGAACTACCTCAAGAGCAAGGTCTTTAATAGCTGCGTAATTCCAACAATGATATACGGAGCAGAAGCATAGTCCATGACCAAAATGGAACTCAAAAAGCTAGAAACTACAACAAATAAGATGATACGTAATATTCTAAAAATAATTATGTGAAAAAGTGAGAATAGTGGACTTAAGACAAAAATTTAAAACAGTTAATATAGTGCGCGAGTGTAAAAAAACGGAAATGGACATGGGCAGGACATATCTGCAGAATGAGTGATAGATGAACAGTAAGAACAACCAAATGGACACCACATATGAACCAAAGACCAAGACGCAGACCAAAAACACGCTGGAGCGACAAAATTAAACAAACCGCAGGCACAAATTGGATACAAGAGGGAAGAGATCAGAAGAAATATAAAATCATGGAGGAGACCTTTACACAATAATGGGATCTTACAGGCTATGATGATGATAACAAAATTATTACGGTTATTTTTATATTTTTAACGCCAACAGAAATTAAAAAATTATTTAATTTGAGCGAACATTTCTTCTTTTTCTTGTTACTATTATCTCGTTTAACGATTTTGGTGTCGAGAGTCTGTCCTTGAGTGTCCTCACTTTTCACTTGTACATATTTTCCTTCACTCTTTTCTGTTACTTGAAAAAACATTGTCAGCATCTGGCCAATGTAGATTTCTTTTCTTCAATAGTTCTCGACTTCTTGATTTCACATCTTTATTGACCGTCCTCGCGGTTTTTTACTTTCCCATACCTTATAGGTATAGGGTAAGTATTGAAATCATGAAAATTTTCGAAATCGAGATTTTAACGGATATATCCGTTTTGGGTCTCTAGGAACCCAAAAAAGTGGTTTTTAAAAAATGTCTGTCTGTGGGTGGGTACGTACGTATGTACGTATGTGACGCTCCTACAGCCGAAAGTATTGCTCCGATTTTGATGCGCTTTGGAATGCGGGGGTGTATCGAAAATTCATC